>CALNHX010002065.1:0-194361 GCA_940337035.1 Agriotes lineatus | reverse complement strand
ATGGCAGAAACCTTATTTTGTCCCGTTTTAGTTTTACAACCCCGCAAATTGCATGTAATTATTTATTTCTCAAGCTGTGGTTATACAACGATAAAATAATATAAGCGGACGGTGCAAAAGCTGTTTAAATTTGTTTGTGTGTTTATTGGTCAGTGTTTGTATGAGCATAATTCGATATCAAAACTTGAATACAACATGGTTTAGTCTTCTGCATCAGTGATTTTTACCAAATCAGCAGATACTTCTAGCAGATTGTTTGGCTTATTAAATTAATTGAGTAAAATCAAGATATTTTATCTTAATTATTGTACATAGTTATACTTACTGCAAATCAGCAGTACAAAATTCGCAAATGTAACCACAGTAGATTCTTTCAGCAAAATAAAGATGTTTAGGGAAATATCGGATTTCATTAATAACCATCAAGCTGATTAGCTTAAATCGATCAAAGTTTAATTACATAAAACGTTCAGTGATACTGCTCTATTTTTTTATCAACGAACACCTTCCACAGCACGTAAAGGTGATTTTAGAGCTAATTTATTCTAATCAAAGTTTCAATTTTTAGATAACGTCTTTTGGTGCAAAAAATTACGTGTATTTTTATATTTGATTGTAAACTTTCAGTTTTGCTATTTCAAAAAAGATTATAAAAATTTAGAACGCAAGCCAGTTGAAGAGTTTTGGTTTTTACATTCAGCTTTCTTAGTTAACTATAGGAGACTTACTTGCGAAGGAAGTAGGGTGGCCACATCTCAGTTTTTACCCGGAGTTTCAGGCTTTCCACACCGCGCCTCCGGGCTCCGGGCTTTGTTATAATTTCTCAGGGTTACAAATTTTGTATGTCTAAAATTGACTTATTCGTAAGTCAGTTATATCAATAGAAATAAAATACGTTTTATGCAATCGCCCCAAATTTTGGGCTCGGCGCTGCGTTGTGTTCGGGAAAGTCAAGTGTTTAAATTATTATTTTTAAGGTGCTTATTTGTTATTATTGTTAAATAAAGCATCTCAAAAAGGCTAAAATTGTTATTTATGTTTTAACTCGCATATAATAGAATAAACGGTAGAATTTAGAAATATGAAGTAATATATCAGAACAATGCTCATTAGAAGGGGCTTACAGAAATACAAAGATATGCAGGACGTTCCGTTTAAAGAATTCGAAATTATTAAATTTTCAAATTTTGAGCACTCTATATAGCATCACTGCTCAGAGGCACTATTACTCACTCGTAAGGTAATTGGCAAAATTGTTTTTGTATTTACCATCCAATTTATTTCTCTTACGTACAGCAGCCTTCTGCAATTAAGTATTTTTTATTTTTTAATAAAATTATTATCATCTCCAAAACCGTTAACTTTAGACTCATCAACTTCATATTATGCTTAACTATAGGGCATTCTATTTAAAGTTTAGTTCGCCACACTTTTGTGAGCTTGTGTCGTTCTACACGAAGCGTTTGACAAGGCCTCGGCTAGTTCTTCTAACTCTCGGCAGAATATGGCGTGGTGTAAGGGTCAGGCTAAGAAATGCTTCGGGTTTTTACAATTAAACAGAAGGATTAATACAATTTGGGCGCCTTGTTGTTACTCACAACATATAAACACAAAACTAGCTACTTAAAAATACTCCACCTACCTTTGGTGTTCCACCGCATACCTAAATTACTCGTTCAGCTAAAGGGGTTGCAGGAGAAAACACAAACAAATAGTAGCAATAGGGGCATTTGTTTAAACCCAGAAATCGCAGTAACACATAAATTATTTGCATTTGCCCTCAGGTCATGTGACAACAAATAAAATGGTTGGACGATTTCCTATCAAATGAATTAATAAATCAAAAATATGAATTTACTTCGAAATATTCAATCCACAAAATGCCAATTATAGCTCAATTCACAACTTCGGGGCAACACCTGTGCTATATTGCAATTGGCATCCACGCACAACGTCTAAAGCGCGGGTCATAAGTTTAACTTGATGTTGAAGTCCAGTAATCGGCAATTGCATTTATCCATGAAGACGCTAAGCTGGATTTGGCTGATAATAAATTTTGAGAATCCCAAGGTCGTCACTGTTAAAAGTCAGCTAACAGTAAAAAGAAGCGGCAGATGTCGGGAATTCCTGGCCCATACGGAAGCAGAATCGTGGAACTGAATTAGCTAAATTTTTAGCCTTTGTTTGAGCCCAATTTAGCCCATTTAAGGCCATAACCCATACTACACGATATTAGCCCATACTAGCCCGTACAAGCCGAATTTTTGACCCGTAGCTACGCTGAATGCGCCTTACGAAAAACAACGCCTAGCGGCTTCGCTTGTTAAGCAACAAAAACGGCTTCAGTTTACCTAGCATTTCACATTTGCGAGAGCTTGCTTTTCGAAAAATTAATACTATTCCAGCTATTCGGCTGTTTGAGCGGCTTACTAAAATCGAAATGCCAAAATAGTTTCAACGCGAAAACTGCAGGTGTTTATCTCTTCGCACACACGTCTGCTGCGATCAGCTTGAATCCTTTTGCTACAATAATCAGATATAAAGTGGTCCTAAGTAAGGTGCCAAATGCATTAACGCGCTATAGAAGTGAAATTGAAACGGGGCGTTACAAGCCATCATGAACAATAAAAACATGTTCCAAATATGAACCATTTTAGTACTTGCAATTTTTATATAAGCACATTGTATGTAATTCTCATAGTTTTAGAAATATCTTCCATATCGTTGCCGGGCCCTGTATATACAGTGACCGCCAAAAAGTCGGCATCACATGGGAAAATTTTTTATTTTTAAATTAAAAGAAAACTTTTTACGGCATAATTTGTGCTTCTCCAAACACCTATTTAGCCTCTATCATACAGTGTGTCCCCGGATTGAGTTCACTATAGGTATAATCGACAATAAATTTTACAATTTTATTTTAATGTTTTGGGATTCCGCCCTGCTTGGTCTGAAAAGAATTTTAAGAATATTTTCAGTTTTTGAAAAACAAGTAGGCCTTGGCAGGGAAGCGAAAACTATTTTATTTTCAGGTAAACTACCCTTTTTGTTTATGATACGGCAAAATTTTACTAAGAAGAGTTGTTCAGAATGGGAAATTATGGCCCCATACAAAATTTCAGGAAGATATACCTACTTAAATTGAACCGTTAAAATTGTACAGGGTGAGCGAAACTCGATGTCTCAGCTCTATTATAAGAAAAAGAAAAACGATAGAAAAAATCTGAAGAGGTTCTTAAATGGGATTGAGTAAGTCCATTTTAAGCCAAATTTGCATATTTTTTCATATTTGGAAACTGAAGTAATGACGTCATCAAATTTTTTTTCTGGAAATATACCTATATTTTGACATATTTAGAAACAGCTAATTTTTCTGAACACTTTTTGTGAAGAAAAAAAATTGCTATCTTCTTCCGTTAAAAAATTATATACAAATTTGTAAAAAAAAAGTATTAACAAAAATTTGCTTATAGTTTTTTAATGGAAGAAGATAGCAAATTTTTTTCTTCACAAAATGTGTTGTAAGAAATTAGCTCTTTCTAAATATGTCAAAATATAGGTATGTTTCTGGGAAAAAAAAATTGATGACTTCATTACTTCAGTTTCCAAATATGGAAAAATATGCAAATTTGGCTTAAAATAGACCTTACTTAATTTCATTTAAGAATATCTTTTCTGATTTTTTCTATCGTTTTTCCTTTTCTTATAATAGAGCTGAGACATCGAGTTTCACTCACCCTGTACCTATTTATTAAAAATTACGGTTTGATTTAAGTAGGTAGAACTTCCTGAAATTTTGTATGGGGCCATAATTTCCCATTCTGAACAACTCTCCTTAGTAAAATTTTGCCGTATTATAAACAAAAAAGGTAGTTTACCTGAAAAGAAAATAGAATAGTGTGTTCCAGGATTGGTTATACAATAGGTGAGATGGACTAAAAATTTTTGAATTTTATTTTAAGGTTCTGGGATTCGGTCCTGCTTGGTTTGAAAAGAATTTTTAAGAATATTTTCAGTGTTTGAAAAACAAGGGTTTTGAGATGAAGAAGAAGAGAAGAAAAACAAGTAGACCTTGGCATGGAAGCGAAAACTATTTTATTTTCAGGTAAACTACCCTTTTTGTTCATGATACGGAAAAATTGTATTAAGAAAAGTTGTTTAGAATGAGAAGTGGTGGCCCTATACAAAATTTCAAAAAGAGCTGTCGACTTAGATGAAACCGTCATTTTTAATAAATGCAATTTGTTTAATCTAAAAAATAATGGTTTAATCTAAGTCGACAGATCTTTTTGAAATTTGGTACAGGGCCATAATTTTTCATTCTGAACAACTTTTCTTAATAAAATTTTGCCGCATCATGAACAAAAAGGATAGTTTACCTGAAAATTAAATATAATTATCTAAAATTATAACGGTTTTTTCTAAGTCGACAGATCTTTCTGAAATTTTGTATAGGGCCATAAACTATCATTCTAAACAACTTTTCTTAACAAAATTTTGCCGTATCATGAATAAAAAGGGTAGCTTACCTAAATAGAAAATCGTTTTTTCACATTTTTAATGGCTGACTTAATTTCTAAAACTTAAAACTCTGCTTAAAATTGTTTTCAGACCAAGCAGGGCGGAATCCCAAAACATTAAAATAAAATTGTAAAATTTTTTGTCAATTATACCTATAGTGAACTCAATCTGGGGACACACTGTATATACCGAGTGATTTTTACTTATTTAGAAAATGGCGTTTTTAGAAATTATTGAAATCCAAAAAGAGCTATTTTTCGGAAATTAAGTAAGATTTCAGTAATACTTTTAGCGGGTGTTAGTTTTAGTTAAATTAACAACCTTAACGCCAGAAAACACCTATTTTCCTTTAAATTTAGCAAACCTTTATTCGATTTTTCTTATATTTTCAAAATTTTACATTCCAAGACTTCATTTTAAAACGAAATTTTTTTAGGTGAAGACTTTAAAGATTTATAATTGGAAAAAATAATATAAAATGTTAATTACTCCTTTAGATTATTTATTATTTACCGAAAAGTAATATGTTCGCATAACTCGTTTTTGATGCAAGGCGCTTTTTAGGAGAAATATATTTCAACGATTATTCAACACTATAATGAACAAACCAATGAAAATTGTTCAATTTGTCAGAAACGGCCAATCAAAATTGACTGTCTTTGAAACACCTACGGCCGGTTGCAGAAAGCAATGTTAAGTCTGGTGTTAGCTAACATCGCGTCAAAGTGAACAAAATCGCATCAAATTTTGTTTACTAATGTATTAGTTACCATACGCATTTGAGATTTGATTCGCTTTTGTTCACTTTGACGTCGCGTAAGCTAACGCCAGACTTAACATTGCTTTCTGCAACCGGCCCATAATGTCGCAGTGTTTTCGCGCGCGCCCCATTGGTTTCAATAATTTCAATTTAGTGATTAGCCTTTGACTGACATTTCACCAAAACGTCAAAGTGAAGTTTGCAAATCAGCGTCGTTCTAAAAACTCATAATAATCATGTTGGAAGCTCCAGTACTGAATTAATAGTGGAAAACATTCAAAATGTGTGCTGTCAAACACCATAAAAGTGATCTACCCATATCGTTGAATAATCTTTCCAAATACCACTCAAGGCAAAATTTTTGAAGAGATTTTTTTCGTCATGCAAATTATTACAAATTTCTCTAGAAAAAAATACTGCTCAAATTCCACTCGACCTGCGGTTCGCAGAATTTTTAACGCAGTTTTGGTTTCGAGAAATGTAAACGCAATAATTTGCATGTGAATGAAAAAAAAATTCCAAAAGTTTTCACCTTTTGTGGTATTACCCTTGACTATTGCATACATCTGTCGAACCATGTCATGTGACAAATGATCGAACTCGCTTTTTTAACTTTCAACCAATCAAAAACGGCTTGTGTCGATAATTATTGTTATATAACAACTTATCGATAATACTCCATCTTCCTCATTAAAATGATGATTCGTTAGTTTTTTTAATCGATTCAAGCAATAGTCCGGCAAAATATATTGCGTGCATAGTTCCTTGCTTCGATAATGCTGACCAAATTGCATCCCGCTGTTGGGCGTATTTTCTAAACAATCCAGCAGTGGTGCAATCTGATCAGCATTATCGGCAAGTCACTATGCACTTAATACATTACTGTTGATAATTTATATTTATTTAAATGGCCTCCAAAAACTCTAATCTAGCCTTGTTAATCGATTACTCGTACAAAAAGCATGTACATGTTCTTTTACAGTTGTCTACATGAGGAGATTTTTTAGAATTTGTAAACTGGAGAAAGAAAAATTTAGATAACTGTAATAGTATATTATGTAACAAGTTTTATAAATGGCGCTATTTATGTTTATTTAACGACGATTAGTGTTTTTAAAAAGCATTTATTTGTACTAAAACACTAAACACATTACAGACGTCGGAGCTCTGCTCCACACACTTAATACAGGACAGGCTAACCTGAGTGTTGAAACAGAACTGGATGCAAGAAGCATCTTAACAATAAGGAAAACTCTTATCTTAAAGAAATGCAAGCTAGTTTCCGTTCCCACAGGCGTTATCATAAAGTTCTAGGAACAGTATGCAGATCTAGCAGAATCTAATCTTATCTCTAAGCTAGTAAGCGTTTTTAGACACGTAACTCCCCCATCTTAAAATCTCAAATACCGTGAAGCTGTATTTAAGTTATGTTTTGACATTGAAGTAAAGAATTTTGAGTGTCGTTTAATACGATAGCTTCATTCTGCGATTTTCGCAATAATTTAATTAGTTTTGATTTGAAAGAGTCACGTTTACAATATAAATATAATATGATGATTATGAACATAGTAATTAATAATATGATAATAATGAAGGAAATTAATCTTAACTTATTTACAAAAGGGATATTGTTGTTTATCAACTTATCCTTATGGTTTGTCAGTTTTAATTGGTTATTGACTAACTCTTGTGTGTTACTAGGGAATAGGTCAATTTTTGAAATATTAATTAATTTTGATTCATCTATTCGTAATTTACTTATACTGGGCAATTGTAAAATAATCTGTTTGATAGACGAAGATTTCATGGTGAACAGTATTTCGTCGTGATCTATTAGAACTGAACAGTCAGGAGTTAGATGTATTAAATTTGATCCTGTAATTTCTCTTTTTGTAATAATCTGATTGCATTGAATATCTAAAATTGTTTTAATGGGTGAACTAATAAGTCACGTAGCTGAATCTATCTGCAAAATTTTATTTGTGGTTAAATTGAAAATATATGGTGGACAAGTTTGATTGTCATGAAAGGGCAAGAATTGTGTTTAGCACAATTTCGAGTTTGGGATGCTGAAATGATTATCTCGGGAACAGAAGTAGTTATTTCCTGAAGTTTGTTGACATTGATTAATATCGATAGGTACACTAAAATCAGAGTTAAATAGTAAAGTATTGTAGGAAGGGATTATCATTTGAAATTCGTTATTCGTGCTGTATGCCGGGAAAGGAATCAATTTAATTAATTGGTATTCCGAAAATGTTCTAATTAGCGGGATTTCGAAAATGAACGTGAAGATTTTATCTTTCTGATATATTTTTGTCGTTATAATCGATTCGTACAAATGGAGGTTTTCGTATTCTCCAGGGTAAGGAAGAGCTAAACCCTTATTATTATTACTTTGAAGTTTGGTTAAGGATTTTGTTATTTGATTAAGGGATTGAATTAGTTCATTATTGTCAATGAGGGAAAGATGAAGTTGTTGTTTTTGTACGAAAGTTAATGCGTTTCCTAATTCAAGCCAAATATTAATAAATAGTTGTAATGATTGAATTAATTAATTTATCACTGAATAGGTGGAAGTTGCGGCTAGTATTTGTTCAATTTTTACGTTATCTAGTAAGATTTTATTTAAGTTATGATTTAATAGTTTTTGATTCTCGGAGAGGTCGTGTATTGTAGATAGGGTGCTATTAAGGATCTGAGTTTGTTCTAACAAAACATTCTTTTGGGTTTCGGAATTGTGAGTCAGTTTAGAAATTATTTCTTCGTACCTTTTTCCATCTTCTTGGTCTAAGTTACCGGTGATGAATTTTATTACTGTGCCAAGTCCATCTATTAATCCACGTTTTTGTCTGATGCTTTGCATTTCGGGAAATAACTGAAATGGCAGCTGATCTGCTTTATTAATATATTGTTTGAGAATTAAAAGCTGATTGTTATGATTAATTAAATTTCATTTAAGTCTACAAAGTGTCTATGGCCCATTGGAAAGTTTTTGTTTTCTAAAAGTGAAATTGACGCTAGAAGGTTATTTTTTAGAGTTTGATAGTCAGTCAATAAAGGGGTGTAGTCAAGGATTTTTATTAAGGTCCATTCGGATTCCTTTAATAGGGCTTTACCTTTTTGTAAAGGGTATAGTCCTGGATTGTCGCTTAAATTCTCGATTGTTATGTCACATTTGAGGTGGTGCCAGGCGATGGCGAAGAGGATTATCGATAATGTCCTGTAAAATGCATCAGATCATTGGCATGTCTTTTTTATATTGTGTTTTGTGTACGTGTTTAACATCGTACGTGTCATGTTCATAAATGTTGTCTACTATATAGGAACCTATAAATTTAGGATCTTTTTTATTACGTGAGTTTATCCTAATGTAAACTTGGTCTCCAATTTTGAATGATTTAGAATTTCGGGATTTATTAAGTTCTCTGTGATTAACTACATAATTTTCGAAAAATGATTTTTCATAGTCTAGGTCGAAAGGGTTCTTGTTGTCGGTATGTCCGAATACTATTTCGAAAGGTAATAATTTTAGATTTGAATGGATAGTATGGTTGTAAGCCATTACACAATATTGTATTTTTTTGTGTTCGGGCATTTCTCCTAAAAGTCTATAGTGTTCTATTAATGTCGAATGAAAACGCTCTTGGGGAATTTGATTCGTGATGATAAGGTGTTGTATGCAATTGAATTTTGTGTGCTTGTAAAAAGCTTAGGAAAGGTTGTAATGAAAAAGAATAGTCGATCTGTCACGTCGATCACGTTACTGGATCGTAATTGATAGGCTTGGGCGAATTTGGAAAAAGCGTCTATTAACTTTAAATATTTAATTTCTTTTATTTGAAATATATTCATATGAATTGTATGAAATGGTCGATTAAAAGTTGGAGTTAATTGAAGGGGTTGCTTTATGGGATTTCTGTTATATTTTTATGTTCTACAAATTTGACAATTGTTAATAAAATGTTTAATGTCGTTGCTCATACCTTTCCAAAAATATTTTCTTTGTAGGTGTTCTATTGTTTCGGATATTCCTCTGTGATTCGTTTTACCATGGTGATAATTAGTAATTTGGTTGTGTCGTTCTTCAGGTTTAATTATGTATGTGACTTGTGTCGTACCTCTGTGGAATTTGGGGGTGTTTTAATTTATTATTGAACTGACATATTGAGAAAATTCTTGGTATAACCTATCGTTAGAGAAATAGCAATAATAATGAGTTTTGGGTTGACAGTGTTCTATTAATAACTCATGAAATTTTGAATTTTTATTATTCGAGTTCACGAAAACTGAATAATGAATGTTTTCGTCGAATTTTGTAATTTGAATTTGTCTAGGCAAATTGGCTTCAATAAATTCTATTTGTTTACTAAAATGTTGCAAAGGTTTGTCGCAAATATCTACTACGGGTGTTGAACTTAATTGGGTGTGTACTGTGTCTACTAAAGAGTCGTTTTCATTATTTGATGGTGTTCTAATAATTGGTGTATCGAATAAATCTGATAAGTTTGGTGTCTCTGCACGATTTGGTATTGTGCTAAAAGTGTCTGGTAAAGGTTCGGGTGTGTCTAGTCGGTCAAAGTCGTTTAAGATTTTGTGGATGTCTTCGAATATATTATCGCCAATGCTTAAGGGATGAATTTGAATTCGAGAAAGAGCGTCTGCTACTTTATTTGTTTTTCCAGGTAAATACTTAATGTCAAAGTTAAATTCTTCTAGTTTTAAGGCCCATCTGGTAAGTTTGGAATTGGGCTCTTTAAGATTACGGAGCCAAATTAGAGGTCTATGATGCATGAAAAGCGTGAATTTAGTTCCAAATAAATAAGGTCGAAATTGTTTTGTAGCCCATATAATAGTTAATAATTCGCGTTCTATAGTACTGTATTTTTGTTCAGTGCCATTTAATGTACGTGAAGCGTAACTAATGGGTTTACCGTCTTGTGAAAGAACTGCACCAAGAGCATATTTTGAGGCATCAGTAGTGAGTTCAAACGGCTTGTTAAAATTTGGATATTGCAAAATTGGTTCGTTGGTTAAAAGGTTTTTACAATCATCAAAAGAATCTTTGAAGTTTTGGGTATGAATAATTTTGTGGTCTTTCTTTAAGCAATAAGTGAGGAATTTAGTGATTTTTGCAAAGTCTTTTATAAATTTTCTATAGTATCCAAAAAAGTCCTAAAAATGATTTTATTTCTTTTCTAGTGTTAGGTGATGGAAAATTTTTGATGGCTTCTATTTTAGAAGGATCTGGTTTTATTCCGTCAGGTATTACTATATGGCCTAAATATTTTACATTTTTCTGAAGAAATTCGGATTTGTCGAGTTGAATTTTTAAATTGGTGTCTTTGCATTTTTGAAATACGTTTTTGAGTCGCTCGATATGTTGTTGTAAGGAAGTCGAATAAACAATAATGTCGTCGAGATATACTAAACATTGATTTGGTGTTAAACCTGTTAAAGTGGTGTTTATGGCTCTTTGTAAAGTAACTTGAGAGTTTTTTAAATTGGAAGACATTCATTTGAAATGAAAATGTCCTTATTCTGTTGAAAAAACTGTTTTTTCTTTATCTCGGAGGTCTATTTCAATTTGGTGGAAACCGGAGGCTAAGTCGAGAGTCGTAAAATAGTTTGCTCTGCCTAAATTGTCTAAAACTGTCTCTATTCGGGGTTAGGAAAATTTGTCGTCGATGGTCTGTTCATTAAGTTTTCTATAATCGATAACGATTCTCCATTTTTGCTTGCCTGAGGCATAACGTTTTTTTGGGACTACCCAAATTGGAAAGTTATATGGTGATTCGCTAGGTTCGATTATATCTTCTTTTAGCAATTTGTCAATTTGTTGTTTGACTTCTTGTCGGTGTTATGTGGATATCGGTATGTTTTAGTAAAAATCGGGGTGTCTGTTTTCGTTCGTATGCGGTGTTTGGTTAAATTTGTAGTCGATAGAGGAATCTCAGGGGTATAAAATATTTCTTTATAATCTAAACAAAGGTTTGTTAATAAAGTTCTTTCTTCTGGATTTAAATGATCTAGTCTTAAATTATCTTATAAATTTTGAAGAAGTATCTGTTACTGTCGAGGGTTTGAATTAAAATGTTTATTTGATTTTTTCTTTTACAATATAGTCTTCTAAAATGAGAGGTTGCGATATAATTAATGTTTGGGATGTATCTAATGTGTTTATTAAACTTGTTTGGAACCAGTTGTTTTTTAATGTAATGATTACTGAAGGCATTATTATATTTTTGGTAAAATTTAATTTAGGAGCTAATTTATATCCATCTTTTCCTACTGCGGGTAAAGTAACAAATTGTTCTGTTCGCGGTGGTAACGTAATGTGTCTTAAAATGTCCTTAGAGGGTTTAATTTTGGAAAAATTGCACTCATTGCGTTTTTGTTCTCCTTGTTTTAATTTGGAATGGTTGTAGTAGAATGGAACTGTAGTTTTTGCAGTTCGAATATGCATCCATCGATAGTCGATGTTTGCATTGAGGTTAGCTAAGAAGTCTCTTAGTCCTACATATTCTTCGTGAAAATCAAATAAATAGCAAAGATGTGTTCCATCTTCTGAAATTTTGAATAGGTACTTCTGCTACCAAATTATGATAAGTAGGTGCATGAGAAGTGGAAATTTCGAAAATTGTGTGTACAAATTTTGGTGAAAGAATAGTACGTGAACTGCCAGTATCGATTAGTAGTTTATCGCCAGTTTGAGGTATAATAATATAGGGTAAATTAGATTTTGGGTTTAATGAAAAAGTTTCTACCGAGGCATTTAACGAAAATTTACGGTTCCGTCGGGGTCTTCTTCATTATCTGAGTCTGCATCTGGTAAAGAGAAAAAGTCTGTGGTTGGGTCTAATTCATTGAAGTATGTGTGGCAATTATTATCTTCTGACATTTCGAATTTTTCGGGAGTTTCCCCATTATAGTAAGGTTGTTGGTCATATTCCGGTTCATATTGTGATTGATTAGCGACATGTTTATTAAACAATTCTTCGGAGTGGAAATTTCTCAGTTGATTAGATTGTCGAATGTAGTTATTTGGTCTAAAATTGGGTTTATAATTTTGATTTCGGGTGCCTAACTGTTGTGAAGCTCAGGGCCGTAACTAGGTATAGGCCGAGTAGGCTCCCGCCTACAGGCGCAAGCGGCGAGGGGCGCCAAAATGGCATTGAAAATTTTGTTTCGTACTAATCAAAACAAATAAACAAGTGGGCAATTTTACCAATAAATTAATTTGTAACATTCACGATTTTAGTACAAATAATGCTAATTATATAATGCGGTTTGCGCCCAATCTAGTCGATACATTACATTGTCTTGTGCAATTTGCAAAGGAAATGTTATATGTCTACCAGAATGTAACAGTATTTATTTTATAGTTCTCACCTATATCAAATCAAAACATTAGAATTATTAGCTTGTGAGCCCACCGCATAGGTGGCCTTATTCTAATTATAAAAAGTTCCCATTTTTAAAATAATGTAAACAAGCAGTGCGACAAACTAACTTAAATTTTAAACAACTGTTGGAGCGGGTCCACTGATTGCACATATTACATATACATTCACTGCTTTGGGCTCATCGCTGGTAAAGTGGCCCATTCGAACAATCAGCAGAACACCACAGATCGATTTTGAGAGTTGACCTCTTCTACTACTATGGTATCTTTCACTACAATAATTTTCCCGCCAGAATTTGTTCAGTTTAAGGCACTGCTGCGATCCTACACGATGACAGCTTTTATTTAAAAAAAAAAGAATTATCGAAATCGGCCTGATATCGGCTCATAGCTACATGCCGACAGAAAACGCTTCACGTCTTAAATATATTGACTACTACAAACAGTGTGACAGAGTGGCTGCGAGTACAGAACCTTATTCTCCGTTCATATGTTACTACGCATAATAATACGTAATTATTTGTTTATATTGTATTATTTTAACATATTGATATGTCTTTACTAGCATTTGAGCGCACCACATAGGTGGTCTTATTCTAATTAAAATAATTTTTACATTTTTAAAATTGAATTGTACTTAAAAAAGTTACAAAAGAAAATGTTTTCAACGTTTTTAATACAGAAAAAATTTTTTGCTAGATCGAATTATGGCCGAAGTCTTCAAAATTATCTAGCAAATAGGTAAAAAATACCTTAATGCTGCTAATAATACAGAAACCCTTAGTAATGCGCATTACATGAATTTGGAACTTTAAAAAAACATTGCATCCAGTGGGATTTGAATTAGCGTTCCCTGGTAAATGAATATGCTTATAGTTGTACTATAAATGACGCAGTGGTGTTCCGTGCTGATGAAATGGTGACGCAGAGACGCAGGTACACTAGGTATATGTTTATATATAGGGATTTGTAAAATATTCTTCGGACTGCATAATAGTATGTATTTACTTTTTTAATTAGAATTGTGTTTTCTAATCTTGTTTCTGTTCTCATTTTATTTGTGTGTATTTTGTTATTTTAATATTGTTGTTTATTTTTAAAATTTTGAATACAAAATGTTGGGATTTATTTTTGAATTCCTACCTGTTTGTTTGATTACATGACATCCAATATTCGGAGATATATGATAAATGTCATAAGTATCATTAGTATTTTTTGTCACATATGTATATCGTTTTTTACTGAGAGGCGCAAAAATGTTGGCTTGCCTACAATAAAAGTTTGCTTAGTTACGGCCCTGGTGAAGCTGGGCGTTTTTGAATGGTACTAATTTCCTGAGAGGCCTGAACCAATGGACTATTTGTTGGTTTATAATTTGGCTTTGGAGCAAATGCGTTTTGCGGATTTAATACGTTAGATTTTTGATAAGCTAGAAATCTAGAATTTGGAAATGGATTTTGATTGGTTTGAAATCTGGGATTTAGTTGAAATTGTGGTTGCTTTCGATAGTTTTGTGAATTATTCGGAGAATATTGAGTCTTGAATGATGTCTTAGATTGATTTTGTGGTGTACATTTATTTTGTGATTTACTAGTATTATTACTAATCGAGAAACTTTTTCCTTGAAAATAGCGAATGTCTAGTTCATCTTTTACAAACGTTAGTGCTCGCTCTAAAGAATTTGGTGCACGACTTCTTGTGAAGCTGCCAAGGGATTCGAATAAACCACTTATAAAAACTTTTTGGCCACCGAAATTATTTATTAAAACTTGTTTCAGTTCTAACCATGAAATGTACGTGTGTCCTGTCACTATTTCTAAGGCTGCACCTTTTAAACGGTTGCGAGCAGCAGATAAAAGTAATTTATTGATATAGGCATTGACATCTGGTTGCCAAAATTGAGTTAATATGTCTTCTACAGCGCGGATATATTTGCAAAGTTTGGCGGGGTTGCCGTGAAATGTTGGAATTTCATTTAAAATGCTCATATGGAAACCTAAAGGGTATCCATTAAAGACTTGTGCTGGAGGAACAGCTTGGTTTAAGTTTTGATTTTCATTTGCCATTGTTGAATTTGATATTAAACGGGGAGGTCTTAAAGTTATTCTATTTTGAGTTAAGTTATTTCGTGTTGTAACTTGATTTGTTAAATTGTTAAACTGTACAGATTCACTTTCAGATTCACTTTCAGATTCGCTTTCAGACAGTGACGTGTCTGTGTCGATCATTAACACTATGATTTTTTAAACTTTGTTTATGTTAGTAAACAATGTAACCTACTTAAAATTAGGGGTTCCTAATTGAATTCAGGGTTCCTACGCATGGATGCAAAGTCGGTTGGCGATTATTAAGTATACCTAAAGTATACGCCAAAACCTCATCTCGTTTGCAACCACCTGAGCTTATAATTAAAAATGTAAAGCTATGTTAGTATATGTTTAAAATATTCGTTTAAATTCACTTGTAGCAACATAATATGTGTATCTTTCTTACTTATTCATTGTTGTTGATCTCGGTGGATGTAGTTGTCTATCTCGGTGGATCTAGTTGTCTTCGATAGACGGAGTTGTTCCCAATGAACTGGATGGATCGCGATGATCGGCTCGAAAACTGCAACCAGCGGGCTCGACGCTTCGACGATGCTTGTCCTATGGTCGGCTCATTGTTACAGGTGCGGTAATAGATCTTCGGAGGCAGGGATCTTGCAATTAAGGGTTGAAACCCACGGTGCAAAATTGATTTTATTGGTCGAAAACTCTTGGGACCGTTGCAAATATCCGAAAGACTGCGCCAGTTATGTTTATTTAACGACGATTAGTGTTTTTAAAAAGCATTTATTTGTACTTAAAACACTAAACACATTATAGACGTCGGAGCTCTGCTCCACACACTTAATACAGGACAGGTTAACTTGAGTGTCGAAACAGAACTAGATGCACGAAGCATCTTAACAATAAAGAAAACTCTTATCTTAAAGAAATGCAAGCTAGTTTCCGTTCCCACAGGCGTTATCATAAAGTTCTAGGAACAGTATGCAGATCTAGCAGAATCTAATCTTATCTCTAAGCTAGTAAGCGTTTCTAGACAAGTAACTCGCTTTAGTCACGAGTTTTTTTAGGCACGAGCGGAGCGTAGCGCAGCGGGTGTTTAATAAACGAGTGTCTAGACGAGTTTATATAATGTGTTACATACTATACTTTTTCTACGATCACAAATTTAGACAATATAACATCATATTATTTCATTAAGATTTTGAATTTTATGTTAGTTTAAATTATGCTTGACAAACGTGAAAGTTGACTGTTGAAAACTAACTTGATTTTAGTTTTGGCTGTGGCTAATAAAGCAAATACTGTCTGAACCTAACTTCAACCCATGACTAAAACGTCGTTGCCAACTTCAGCCCGTGACTAAGAGGCTCATTAGTCACAGGTTATAAAGGCGTGATTAAAATGTCACTTAGCAACGTGTATGTTAGTATGTTATGTGCCATTTTAGTTACAGGATAAGATTTTTGTGAACATAATTTATTAGAGTTTTTAGAAACCATTTAAGTAGATATTATCATTGAAAAAACGTAAAAATTATGCCAACATATTACTTTTCGGTAAATAATAAAAAATCTAAAGGAGTAATTAACATTTCATATTATGTTTTCAATTATAAATCTTTAAAGTCTTTTAATTTTAAAATTAAATCTTGGTATGTGAAATTTTGAAAAATATTTAAAAAATTTAAAAATTAAATTTTAGATGAAGTTAAAGAAAAATATGTTTTCTGGCATTGAGATTGTTTAATTAGCTAAAACTTACGTCATTGAAATCTTTTTAGATATTGACAATTTCAAAAATCACCGTTTTCTAAATAAGTAAAAATCACGGTATATCTGATAGGGGCTAAATAGCTTTTTAGAGAAGCACAAATTATTGGAAAAAATTTGTTTGAAAAATTAAAAATTAAAAACGTTTCCATACGATGCCGACTTTTTGACGGTCACTGTATAGAGTATAGAGTATAACTGTAACTTGGTCATATTTTAATGGTGGATTTTACGTCAATTGACAAAAAAGTTCATTTAAACATAGGTTTAATTCTCGACCATTACCGAAATATTAAAGGCGGGTTAGAATTTGATTTTTGTCATTTTACGGAAAACTGGGAAACAATATTAATATGACAATCGGCAAATCTTTTCTACCAATGAAAGACTTATTTATGCTCCTTTTTATTTTTATGTATGGCTTTAAGTGGTTAAAATTAGCAGCCAATAATGTATTTTAGTTTTTGTACAAAAATTATTGGTTTTACGAGAAAACTAAAAAGTTTGTTAATTTAAATAGGCGTTTCAATACATCTTTTAACCAAATTGTTGTCCGTTACGGGTATACGGGTAGCTAATTTTAATACCAAAAAAAATATCAAACCATTTCATAAATAAGCCTTCTATTGGTTGAAAAGATTTGTCAATTTTCATTTGAATATTGTTTTCTAATTTACAGTAAAATTACAATAACCTAATTTTAACTCCTTTTCTAATATTTCCGTAAGGGTTGAGAATTGAACATAGGTTTATATGAACTTTTTTGGTCAACTTTTGACGTAGAATGCGCCATTAAGATATATGTAAGTACGTCAATTATATCCTGTATCATATTTGCTAACCATTCGTAGAAATAAATAAAATTATTATTTTTATTTGCTTGCTTTTTGTATTCTACAAACATCCTGCATTTCCCATAAAAGTAAACCTTTTTTACTCGAGAAGAAACTCAGGATTTGTATAAATTGAAATCTGGCCACCCTAAAAGGAAATTTTCTTCCTGCATTGAAATAAGTAGAAAGGTAATCCAACCAGAGATAAAAATAAAAGTGCAAAGAGTAGTTCTTTAGTTTCCAGTGATGCACATATGCCTTTCTCTCACATCTATATCTTCCTTTATATGCTATTTTTTCTTTTGCTCGTTTGAAATAGCTCATCTGAGAGCAACCACCCTCTCTTTATTTTTGAGTTTGCTTCAGTTATATATTTACAATGAAAAAATTAGAAGCGAAGATTTTAATTAAGGACAATGCAAATACACCTGTTGTTTGTTCGCAGCAGGCAAAACGTCAACCGAGTTTTTAGAGAAATTACCTTACACGGCCATTTCGAAATAAGTGCACAGAGCGACAAAACAGCTGAGGGATAAGGATAATCGATGCTGAACAACACTTTCCTGGATATTATAAGTTTTTTTTTTGTATGGTACTAGTACTGGTACGTTGTATTTACTTTTTGTAATGCTTGTTCTTAAGAGAGGTTGTTACGTGTAAATTATGCTTCAATAAAAATTAAGTTACTGATGCAGGAATGGTCTTGAATTTCCAGTTATTATCCATCAATTGGTATCGCGTAGGTTATGTAGCCCTTTTTTTGTTGATGTGCGTTTGGTTGCCTATACTATTAGTCCATTTCTGCTGGGATTTCCAAAAGTTCTTGAAACGATTTTTGAAAGATTGCGTATATAGGAGATAGAGAGCGATTACCTGCAGCAATCTTGGGTAGATTGGTGAAAAACTGCTGCTGGTGGTTTGTGGTTGATGTCTTTGGTGATGCACTGCTTGTGAATTTTATATTTTTCAAGATCTTGAGAAATCTCTATTAGCATTGATGTATTAAATATGCAGCCGCTAAAATGTAGGTACTTATCTAGTAACTCTAGGATCCAAGAATATTTAAGACACAACTTACACCTAATCGCCCTCCACTCTCCAACCTCTTATCACCCCGCTTAATATATTTCCGTCTTGGAACTCTGATGCCATTACGAGGAACATCTAGAGAAAGGATTCATAAGCAGTTTTATGTGGGCCGTTCAGCTACGCTGGTTAAATACCTCTCTATGCTTGAACCCTTTTCATCCTACGAGTTTACATCATCCACAGGGGAAAAGCCTACAGACCCCAATGCTGCAGTCTTTTGACGCAGCTTCACCACCGAATTCAGGAGTAGAATTCTCTGAGGCTTTTTCGTGGTTAGCTGCCTGCAACGTGCACATACCGGGACCTTCCTACGAGTCTCACCGTGGTCGAACCATTACAAGTGCGTTGAGGTGTAGACGCATTTTCATATTTGATGGTGAAAATAAAACACTATTCTAAGCAGAGCGTTGGAGAGTAAACTGGCTATAGTTTTGCACTTGTTGGAATTGTTTTGGGTACGACGAATTAGTTCTACTTATTTTTTTTGCGATCGTGTCAAAATGACAACTTTTTGCACAGTTTTTAGTGTCAAAAGTGATGTTTGTAGCACTCTTAATATTAGCGCCCGAATTACGTTTTTTTTATTATACCTGCATCAGAATCGCCGTTTAAAGCACGCCTGAGCGTGCGAATACAGGCGATTAAAGCTCGCCGAGCTTTAAAGGTTGTCAAGGAAACGACTGAATGCAACAACGGACATGGACGCGACAAAAACGTAAATAATTCTCGTAACTATAGTAGCAATATTATTATGCCCTCTCAATTTATCACGACAAAAATTATTTCTAAGTTTTTAGTGCGTAATTTATTTCCAGTATTGGAGGTATAATAAAAAATAGCGTAAAGTATTCGTGGATAACTGGTCTTTAAAACACTTGCTCTGTTTCGAGCACTCCGGCTACGCCGTCGTGCTCGAAAACCCGCGCGTGTTTTAAAGACCTTGTTATCCACTCATACTTTAATATACTATTTTATTATACCTGCATCACAATCGCCGTTTAAAGCACGCCTGAGCGTGCGAAAACAGGCGATTAAAGCGCGCCGAGCTTTAAAAGTTGTCAAGGAAACGACTAAATGCAACAACGGACGTGGACGCGACAAAAACGTAAATAATTCTCGTAACTATAGTGGCAATATTATTATGTCCTCTCGATTTATCACGACAAAAATTATTTCTAAGTTTTTAGTGGGTAATTTATTTCCAGTATTGCCGGTATAATAAAAAATAGCGTAAAGTATTCGTATACAGGGTGTAGAAATGCTTTACGCACCATCGGGTTTTCAATGGTAATTTTTTCATATGACAATATTTGCTTCCCTAATTATTTTAGAGCAAACTTGTAAATAGGTCTTTTGTAGAGCAAACAATTCTGCATCCATTTATGCCATCATTTTTCTCATTTTACGTCAGAAAACTTAATAATGAAATAAACTAGAATTATCATTTTTTCAAAAATCGGTGCAAATTGTGAAGTGGTGGCAGATCAGGTGCAATAAGTGCCATGGTTGCCGCTACAATTGACAGATGCAAACAAATAAACAACAAACTAATTTGTTGATGCTTTGAGATGCGTCAATAATTTCAAGGCACCACTGATTTGTCGAAAAATGGTAATCTTATTTCTTTAAATTTTCGGTTTTCCGAAATGTAAAATGACAAATGCTGGCATAAATAAATCGAGAATTTTTTTCTCTACAAAAAACTTCCATACAAGTTTGCTCTAAAATAATTAGGGAAGCAAATATTTTCATATGAAAAAAATACCATTGAAATCCCTATGGTGCGTAAAGCATTTCTACACCCTGTATAACTGGTCTTTAAAACACTTGCTCTATTTCGAGCACTCCGGCTAAGCCGTCGTGCTCGAAAACTCGCGCGTGTTTTAAAGACCTTGTTACCCACTCATACTTTAATATACTATTTTGCACGTTGTCATTGCTGGCGTGTTTTATTACTATATTAAAACACGCTCTGCCGTAAGTTTGAATATCAACATAACCTTAAATGTTTACACAATCTGAAGTAAAAAGTGTCACCGAAATAAGTTTTTATATTTCTGGTACGATCGTAGAAAAATAGCGTATGATACACGTGTATCAGTGTTATTAAATCACTAGTGACGTTAAAATCACTCGGCTTTCCTTCGCAGCTGCTTTAAAGGCGTACTTATACACTAGTATCATAGTATACTATTTCGTATTTTTGTAGTGGCCGTTAGGTTTCACAATTTTTAGCCGCGTTCAGTTACTTAACGTAGAGCACGTTCAACAACAATCTGTGCACGATAATAATATTTTCAAAGTAGTACGGAGGCTGTGTCTGTTGCTCCTGGATAGCTAGTGCACAATTTGAAGTATAGTACACATATTCAGACGCAAAAGGCTTTCTGTGCTAAAGTCCGTTCCTAAACATACTTCACATACGAATATTAGCACCCGTACTCCTCTTTCGCACGATTTTCATTTATGGTTGGGAGACATGCGCTCGCGTAGCAGTTGCGACGAAAATTATACATCAATTTGCTTTCTATTCAGTATACTTGAGTTCTATTTTGCTAATAGAACTGTGTACATACATAAACAATTTTACATTCTCAACTAGTAAAAGTCAAGATAAAACTTAGAATAAAATCAACGTCACAGTTACTACATTTACAACAAAATAAAACCTTAAATTAAAATGGCATCACTACAAATACATTAAAGTCCACAAAATTGCAATTTTATTGGTAATTATATGAGTGCAGCATATGTCTTTTGGCCTTACGCATATTTTTTTATGCAAGGTTTATGTTTTGAAATTGATAATACATATTTTTAATAAACACTATTAAGATAGTAGATTACGATAGGCTGTCACTAAAGAGAATTTTGATTTTTAATAAGAAATACTTCGTCACTGCAGCAAAAGGGAGTTTAACTCTAACAATAACTTCAGGAAACTATCAGTTCATTCCTAACTCATCGTAAGTACAGAAAGAAGGCATTCTGTTTCTTAGTCCAATACTTCCTTTAGTCCCCTATTTTAACGAAAAATATATGTAAACTTAGCAACTCAATTAGGTAATACGAATTTATTCGGCCGATGTTTACTCTGCTTATGTAGAAAAAAACTTCTTAAGACAATCCACAAAACTAGAATGTTTCAAAAACAATTATATCCCTTCATACAAATTTTAGACCATATGAGTTGAGAAAGTTCTGGAATCCGATAAGCTTGACAAAAGCAAAATTTTATTTACCAAACCAAATTTTGTGCTGGTCTCATTTATCAATTAAACAAATATTTAAAATGCTGCAGTCTTCGTCCCAACCCTGGATATTAATTCCATATTACTTTTGTATTTTCTATTTCCTAATACACTATGAAACTTGAGTTGACTGGTTAAGTAATAATCGTCATTAATTTATGACCCATTGCGCACCCCGTATCAAATATGACATGCTGCTGCATTTGACGAAGGACTTATGGAATTAAAAATTTAGGAAACCAGAAAACTGCTTATCGCTAGAGACCCACTCCGCGGAGAGTAATTCATTATAATTTCCGATATCATGTTTTTAGCCCACACTTTTATGTATATACTACACACGAGAAAATATTTTCTAACTTAATTTTAAGTCCCCTATCTTAATCGATACCTATCCATAGAACCACCGTAAACTTTCGCTCCAAGTTCCAAACTAATTTCTCGGGAATTTATTAATGATCTAGATGGACAACTGTCTATTTATTAAAGTTCTTTTATTAATTTTATTATGGTGCTATAACTTCTGGGGCTTTTAGCACCTAGTTTTTTTAATTTTAAACAATGTAGTATTGTATATTTGATCTCCTTAATTTATGATTTCATAATGTGACAGCCAGATAAGGTAGTGAAAGAAAATCAGCTTTCTGATTACTCCACTAGACTGCAGCTCAATTGGTCAGTTGACCATATGTATCGAGAGATCCAAAAAAAACTGTTCCTCAGCGGGCTGTGGAAATTCAACGTATGAATAATATGTTGGTGACACTGTACGTCAATGTCAAATTGGAGGTTAGGATTTGCGCCATTTTATGTCAAAACTGACGGAAAACCTAACTTGATAACCTCGAATTTGACATTGAAGTGCAGTGTCACCAACATATTATTCATACGTTGAATTTCCACAGCCCGCTGAGGAACAGTTTCTTTTTATCTCTCGATAGTAGGGAAGAGACGAGATAATTAATGCTAATTACATGTAATTTGTACCCAGTTGAAAATGGCGAATATAAATAAAAGTCTCAAGTAATCTTTGGAATCTTCTAAATGCGTTTCCTACCAACTCCTTTACTACCGTATGATTAAAAACTTTTATTAACCTCTACAGGGCTGTGGATTTTTTAAAAAATTAATTTATGTTGGCAGTGATGAGTAAAGCTACTTAATAATATAACCTATACAACTTTGACAGATAAACTTAACTTTTACAGGATGTTTAATACTGAGCACTAGGTTGTGCTGTGTATGGAAACTGCAGGAAATCATTTTGAACAGCTGTAGTAGTTGTCTTTGATACTAACATTTTTATGTATTCAACAAAAATGTTTGTATTTGTTAAAATGACATTCCTGAAATAACCTTAAACTGACAGATATAAAATGCCAATGTGACTTTTACTACCACGACTGCCAACAAAATTTTTTGACAAAATAATTCCACGGCCCTCTAGAGGGTAAAAGTTTTCGATCATACTGTATCTGATACGCTTCCAACCTGCTTTTCTATTTGAAAGTTCACACAACCAGCTACAGTAGGACACAGGCTCTGGTCTATTCTGAAATCGCCTGCCAACCGAGAAGTGGGAAGTTTTATCTAAGACACCCACAAAGATGGTCACCTGCACGGCAGAGATGCGAGAATTTTGCGCTGGAGTACGACTGACTAGCGCAGATGATCGCCTAAACAAAAATCCACAAGGACCATGTATTCAATTGTTGTGCGAATACAAAAATTAGATCACATTTGATTATTGGGGGCCCCGCATTAGTTAATCCACCCACTATAACGGCGCTGATCCGCATGTTTAAGCAGTTCGAAGATTAGTGAAAATTCGGTTAAATAGCGATTATACAATTTATTAACTCCACTGCGTTTGTACCGCGTACATTACCCAAAATTGGGCCACGCCCTCTACAATACGTCTACCGTCATTGCTTGTTTGTCGCCTAATCCAACATCGAAAATAACACGAAATAATGATTCAAATTTGCGCCTATGGCGAGAGCCGGTTAAAAAGCGGCTGATAGACCCGTAGCCAGCTTGCAGGTGGTATTCAAAAGTGAAAGAGACGAGCCCACGGTGTAGAACATTTGCAAACGGCGACAAAAATTGGAACTAAAATATCGTCCCTGATATCGATGTTAGACTAATCAAAGTTTAATATATCTTAAGATAGAATTATATTTTAGAAAGCTTCTAGGGTGGTTTACGTATAAGGCATTGGACTCCTTGAAAGAACTTTATCCGCCCTTTTGGGGCCCATTTAATTTTAGAGATTGGTGCGTATCATGTTTTTATGACAGCTTCTCTCCATTGCTTTCTGTCTTTATCCGTCCTTCCGCAGTTCTTTATTGTCATTACATTCAGGTCTGTAGATCAAACTTTCAATCTACCATTTGGTCTCTTTTCTATAGATTTTAATTCTGTTATTGTCTTTACTGTACTCTTTTCATCGCTACTCACTTAGATACATTAAAAAGTGTTTAAAGATGAAATGGCTACATAAAAAAAGAATTCAATTTAATGCTCATTAATCGTAATATAAATATTACTCCATTGTTTTTCTAAAGCTGTATTGCGATGCTTTTAGTACGCTTTCTACCATACCTCGTTCTTTTAGGCAATTTTTTTTCAGGTATGATAGCAGTCAGATATGGGCATTACCTAATGTCTGTTTTATTCTTGCTTCTTTTATCGCATTTTCTAGTTTCGTTTGTTTATTGACGTTATTCAGAGGGCCGTAATTTCTCTCGTGCCACATTTCCTTATCTGTGTCTGAATTGTTGTTCAGCAGCTCTTCCACGCATTGTGTCCATTATCTCTTCTTATTTTGTTTTCTAGGGTCTTTGTCTTCTTGTGTTGTAATTGCTTCAAAGTTCCAGAAATAAATTTCTGATTTAAAAAAATAGATCGTTCCTAAACCGTATCTAGATAATCTAGACTATTGTCTTTGGTTCCTTTGCCGTGTTTCCACGTCTCTTCTTTTGAATATTTATCTTTGGTAATCTTCTAGTCTTCTAATCTTTTTCTTTGCAAGTATCTTTTACAAGTCTCTTTTCTACTTTTATTTTATTCTCAATTTCTGGAGGCCACAGTTGCATGTTTTCTGGTAGTAGGTTACGGTCATTTTAGTTTTACCTTATTTACTAACATTAACTAATGCTCTACCTAACATATGCGAAATGTACTTGATGGCTCTCCAAATTTAAAGTATATAGGTGATTTTATCTGCCACCGTTACGGATGGATTCAAGGCGGCAGATATGCGATGATCCTGGATTCTCGCAACATCTCTTATCGATTTATGTGACGTTTCTTGGTGCTAACCGGGCCCTCATAAAGAGTTACGTAGGTTAATTAGTTCGGAAATCTCGATACCTGACAATTCGAGTGGCTTAATTTCACATGTTGAAAATTAGGTATGATAATATGACGTTGGTGATTTAGACGATACCTTTCGTACGATAGAAGTGCCACTACTTGTCATTATGTGTCCACTAATGCATTGCTTGACGTATTCAATCGATTTTGGCTAAATAGAAACAGCCCAGCGATATCTTTAGAAACTTTGCGTCGGATCCGTGATGGGGGATTTATAATTGAGAAATTGCTGCATCTTCGTGTTTTTCCATCCTTTAGTGTCGGTTAGTAAAATGGAAATTGAAAAATACATCAGCTGGTGGATGTATTAAAGAGCAGATCTTTAGGGTAAACCCAGAGATTGAATAGTTGTAGAAAATACAATTTTCATCTCAGTCTTAGATGTCTTTTCATGCGGTTACACCTCCTAAATATGGTGCGTCAAACTCGGGAGAGAACGCTGAGCCGATTTACACCAAAAGTAAGTAGTTCTTAAGCACTTCTCGTCTGTATACTAATGGCATTCCATTGTTTCAGGGCTTTTTCTTTTTGGTTTTATAGATATACATTGTCGTATTTTCATATTTCCGTGTTGAAAAAATTGCGGAGTTTTGCATGCTTCCTCGATTACTCCTGAAGGAGTTTTTCTTTGCGGATGGATTGTGGGATTTTGTTATGGATTTATTTGCGATTACAGATTCCACCTCTGGAAGGCTTAGCATTTCTACCTTACGTTAAAGGCTCAACTGATAAGATAGGACGTGTCCTGCAACGATGCAACGTCAAAACTGTGTTCACGAGCAAGGAAACTTTGGGTAACGGCTTCATATCGGTAAAAGACAAGATTATAAGTTTAAAAACCGCTGGCGTATATCGCATTCCTTGTTCTTGCGGCTCGAGTTACATTGGACAGACTGGTCGTTCCGTTGATCTAAGACTCCGAGAACATAAAGGCGATTGCAAACACAAACGCATCACAAAATCAGCCGTAGCTGAGCATACGTTTACAAATGGGCACACTTTAGAATTTGAGCATGCCAGAGTACTTGCCAGAATACCTCATTACTTCCCGCGAGTGATACGTGAAGCCATAGAAATAGAAAAACATCCAAATAATATCAACAGGGAAGATGGCTTTAAGCTTAGTAAAACGTGGACCCCTGTGATACACGATCTAAAGCGTTACAACCACTCTGCGTCATACGGCCACTCCCCACGGATTACGTTGCACTCGGACAACCAACCAGCGTTACGCCACTCCGCGCGCCTGGCACAGAGGACTATAAATAGCTCCACACCGACCTTCGGTTCACCGAGCTGCGTGGCTTAGTGCGTCGCACGTCCAGTTAGCATTCGGGAGGTCGTGGGTTCGATTCCTGCGGCCGCCTGCCTTGATTCAGGTTTTTAGGTGGTTTTCCTGAGTCAACAGAGTACCTTCTCTGAGGCGAATGCCGGGGCAGTATTTCTCCACCTTTCCTGACCTTTCTTCCAGTCTCCACCCCTCCTTTCTCTCACCCATCCCGAGTTTCCCGTTCTTGGCTGAAGAGGGACGGAAGGTCCCTATAGCAGCCCGCTCCCAGTTGGGGGAATTGAAATAACCTTTACCTTTTTGTCCTTTTTCCTTCGGTTCTTAGTGCGACTTTCACTCTGATGATGCAAGCTGCAAGGTCTTGCGAAACGTTAGTAAATA
Source organism: Agriotes lineatus (assembly GCA_940337035.1). Taxonomy (NCBI): domain Eukaryota; kingdom Metazoa; phylum Arthropoda; class Insecta; order Coleoptera; family Elateridae; genus Agriotes; species Agriotes lineatus. The sequence goes on along the minus strand of CALNHX010002065.1, from coordinate 167,635 downwards.
TGGATGCACAAACAGCAAAACTGCCAAATCTGCCTAAGTATCCTCGTTCTCAAGATACTCAAACAACACGAGCCACCAAAGAGCATGGCCATCGAGCGGGTTTTTGCTCGACTTTACAAGGTGCAAGGCACATTAAGCCAGAAAATGCTGGGTGTTCATATACAAATACTACGCGGTCTAAGCCAAAATTCTATGCTAAGGAGATTGATTACAGTTTAGCTTTGACTTCGCTTATATAGTGTGCACTCTTTACTTAAGTTGGTCCCATTTCAACCAGCACCTATGCGAGATTAAAGATGGTGGATATTGGAGTCAACCGCAATTCAAAAATGTGCCGATGCGAATAAGTATATAAAACGACGATAGTGATGTATATGTGTATTTCCTGCGTACCTTGCGCTTTGTTTATTTGTGGATAAAACTTACATTTCAAATTATAAACTACATACGATGCTGTAAAAGCAGCGTGTACACGCCGCCGGGTTAATATTGGGTTATTACGTATGTCCTTTATGTATCCTATATACAATATCTTATTTAGCTAAGAGGAACTGCCTTTTTTACATGTGCTTTATCTGCATGTATTGAAAATATAAATCAAGTTAATTGCGTCGCATTTATGTTTCGTCCTTACTATAATAGATTACAGCTTATCAAAGAGCCTGAGTCTAACAAGTGTATTATTTATACAACCCCTTTATTCTAAGTTACGATTACCATATCACCGGGGAATCTTCCAACTTAGATTCGCGAGCAGTGCAATAAATCAGTTGCTGGCACCCGTATTTGATTTTTATTATTTTAGTGTTAACTTACTCCCTTCTCCGGAGTAGCTTAGCCGGCCCGTTGAACGCTATTGCTTACGGGTCTGTGTTTAGGTATCCACAGCTCGCTATTCGGCTTACACTAAAATGTTGCGCGATTGTTGTCAAGTTATTTTATCGCTATTGCATATTAGAGCATTTAGCGGTGACAAGCATTTCTTGTTTTTATTGTACCACATACTTCCATTGGAGCTCGTTTTATATTACTTTTAAAATATTTCCACTTGTTTTCCAGTTTTGTCATTTTCTCTTCTTTTTTTAGCAATTTGTTTAGACACTCCTAGCGTTTTACCTTACACTTTCATTCTTCAACTTTAATTATTCATCTTTTTTCCTGCACTGTTAACTGTTTACTTCTATGATGCATGAAAAGCTGTGTATACAATAATAACTTTTGTAAATGAAAAAACATACAGTATTTTTGTACTAAACCCTTTTAAATAAATGTCTATTGCAAAGTTCCAAAAAATTAAAGGAAATGATCGCAATAGCATTAGAAATGCTGAGCATTTTGTTTAATTTAAACGAATGCTGTATACCTATATGTAAATCAATATATTTGTCTAAAATGAATTGCTTATCTTTGTTGAAATATTGTGCATTATCCTTCTTGAAAACTAATAAAAACGTCCACTTTTACAAAGTATAATCGCAACTCGTCTCAGTTATTGCTTTGGTTTTCGAACTGAAAGGGCAGGCCTTTTCATACGACCATTGTAATTCGCAATGATACAACTCTGCTAAATATGTTTTGCCCGTTATTAATCGCACCGCTGGTCGGCTCAGACACAGTAATAAACAGACAATGGATTCGAGCAGCCATACAAATGTGCGTAAATATTACAAAAGTCCAACGAAATTGTAATCATCCAGTCGCTTAAAAATAAAATAATTTACTGTAACCAATATATTAACACCAATATCAAAATACATTTATCGCTCGTCAATAATACTAGTTTATTCCTAACTGTATTTTAATAACACCAACGACAAATCCTGTTTCAGGGCCAGCGTTTACCATCCTCACCCTCCTGTACAGCCTGAACAGTTGCGTCAATCCCTGGATTTATCTGGCGTTCAATCGGGAGCTACCTAGGCTGCTTTTACGACACTACACGGCCACAAGCAAGCAGTATAGGACCACAGGGACAGGTGAGGCTTGTTTATCAGTTTCTTTTACGAACAAAATCACTATCTATGTTACGTGGCTGCTTTTTGCCACGTCTCCAAGATGTTAAACTTATGCAAATTACTGCTTCGAGTTGCAACAAGTAAATTTTTATCAGAAACGCAACGGCAACTATTGAGGTTTGGTCTCATTGGGGTACTAAAATTGTAGTTGAAATATGTACAAAAGTGTCAAGGAACTTTTTATCTCATATTTCGTTGCACACTCTGATTGGTTTTATGTGTCGCAGCAGATATGTGAATTATTGTGTATTATTTCAATAACACAGATTCTCTATATGAAAATATATCGAGTAACACAAATGCTATTAACTAACGAGGTTAGCGGCAGAATCGATGTAGAAAACAAATTAAACTTGGGAGCTATGAAACATGATAACGCCGTATACTTGAACTATCAACTTTGCAACATTGACAGTTGTCACTTCTTCTCTAGACCTATATAAAAATCTTGAATTCACAAAATCAAACAAACCTACGAATGTAAGTCGTGTAATGACAATCGACTAAACCAGAGAGGAAGAAGAAGAAGGCATGTGAGGATTCTGACGAAGATAAAATCAGAAAAATGTTTTTTGGCATCGGTTGATTATGTTAGTTTCAAATAGAGAAAGTATGTTAAAAATGAAATTTTAGACAACTGACACAATTAACCAATCAATTCAACCATGCTATTGTTTCTACAAACCATGGAATACCCGATTTTATCAAAAATCATCAAAATATTCTGCCTTTCTGGCTCGATTTTGAAACAAAAAATGAACACGATTATATGCGTCATCAGTCTAACAAAGAATGCCGAAGTAATAGGTTTCACAGATCAAAAACAAAACCCATATTGGTGAGATACATAAATTAAGTAAGATCAATGAAAGAGCAAACCTGATGCGATGGTAAGCCTGGTAAGCGTCTCGAGTTTCCAGGTGGAAAAGTGTCGTTCGATGCAGAGGAGTAACGTAGAACTCGAAGAATGAAAAGCTATTACATTACGCAATCAACAAACTCCTCGAAATCTTAAAAATCAACTTTAAAGAATGCATAAATAGAGAGGATACTTGAACACAATTGAAAATATAACCTAACAATGATTTGCTTGAGGTTCTTGAAATAAGGCTGTTTGCTACTTCACAATAGAGGTACTTCAAAAATCAATTAGGGCTAGGGCGCCACAAATTCTTAAATTAAAAACCACGATTACTTCTTTGTGTTCATGACATCTCTAACCTTGGAGACATATCAGCGGAGTGGCAGAAAAAATGCTGAACTGAACCTTGGTCACTTACTTTTCCTTTCAGCTAATAATTACGCCAAAAATATGCGTTCTGCATATCTGCTTTACAACAGAAAGCAACAAACACACCCAATAATATCTAAAATACTATAATGAACACACCAAGAGACGAAATTCTGGTGCAGTAAGCTAAGACTAATTTCAACGAATTATTTTCCTATTCTACGTCACGATGATATATACTACGAAAATATTGACTTCAAATACGCAAAGTACAGCAAAGAAGGTATTCATATTCCATGAAAGAGTTACTAAATCGTAAATACAGTAGTGCACACATTTAGAAACATTGCAATTTAAACATAAACCGAAATCCAAGTCTACAAGTATCAAAAGGAACAGTAATTGGCTACATGAAACACAAAAATTACACAGTATACAGAAGTTGCTCAAATACATTTTAATATATCGGAAATACAAAATTTGTTCGCTACCTCAACATCATGGAGGTAAAAGGCAGTATCTAGCAGTTCGCTTGCCAGATATACGATACACCTAGAACAATCGAAAAAGCGGCATCATGAGCAGGTCAGCGAGAGATGCTCATAAGTGAGCACACAAGGGCTGGCGGCGTGGAATGTAGCCAGCGATAGAGAGACTTCATAGACGTGTGATAGTTTGTTCCAATATAAAATCGATATTTGGCGCCTGCAGTAAATACGATACAGTAGAAAATCCGGAACCAAAAATGTACATATGCATAGTAATCGACTTGCCTTGCATCCGGCACTATTATGCTTGCAAAATAACACAGTCACGAACGACAATAGCGTTACCACCTGCGGCAACCTTTATCGACACAATGAAACACTTCCTTGCGGCAACTTAAAAAATTGAGAGCGATGCGGGCACGTAGCCCCCGCTAGTATAGTAGACTTCGATTGCGGGTCGAAAAACGAAGTTTGTAATCCACAGCCTCGATAATTCTCATCATGCGGGGTGTAACGGCAGAAAAAGGTAATTAATTTCCCACGAATCTATACAGACGTTTATTGCAAGAAACACAATCTCTCCGCTGGCGCTGAGTCAAGGGCTTAATGTAATTCCCCAAGCAATGAGCACACGTTAGCTGCCTCGCGCTGCTCGATTGCAGGCTAAGCCATGCTTATAAAACGTGTGGATAGTACTGGGCTTGGCCAGATAAATCGACGAATAAATGAACTTCTTTAAAAAGGCAGGTACTTATACCTCAGTAAATCGTAGAAGTATTTAAGTAACTTGTACTATTGGAAGGTTATATTTACAGTTTCCAAGAAAACTAATTAAAAGGTACATAAACAGAATGATACCCAAGAAATATTGCTTTTCGATCGACTGTTGACTATGACCCATATTTTTACCTCATTTCCCCGATGCATGAGTCTATCATCTTTGCAGTGATCAAGGAACAGTGTAAAACAAACTTATACCGTTACCATTGGAGATAAAACTAATTTTAATTAATAATCATAAGGTAAGAATACAATTACTATGGGCGCATTCAGACGACACAACCGTTGAGTGAGCGCTGAGCAAGAAAACGATAATACAATAGCGTAAACAGAAAAAATTAAGATTTGCAGTTCTTCCTGTAACTGAGATTAACTATATGCAACAAACTTGGATTGAGGAAAATCAGAACGCTGATGTTGGCCAGCAACTGTTTGATACCACACTTGTCATACATGAGCCATTCGATGCAAAACCAGGACTTCCCGGTATTCAAAAACTATAGTCAAATAGCTGACATAGAGGATCAACAGAGCTCCGACATGACTACTCATAGAGTACTACATGGCAGAGAAGATGTAGTTATAGTCTATATTAAAAGATCAGCTGGAGTAAAAGGCTTAATTCAACTTGAATCCTCAACGCCATACACAATATCAACCAATACATAGCAACAAGTAAACAAGCGAGCCAATAATACCAGCACTTTCAAGTAATGAACCAAACAAGAAAGCTTTCTCTCAGTGGTCAAAATGGATCAGAAGGTTATAAAAGATGTGCAAAGGAAACAAAATTAAATGGATACCGCAGTAGATCTTTCGAAATTTTAAATGAAAGACAACGTGCAGAAAAATATAAAGTCTGGGGCATAAATAGTAAAAAAAGGGAAAACATTGGTTACAACTGAAAAAGACCTACAACGAAGAGATAAGTATACCTTGATTCTAAACAATTATCGAAACATCTGAAGCGACATATAAAAACTAAGCACTATTTTTGTATATAAGATGGCCTACTATCTAACTAAAAGAAACTGTTGCAACTCGAAACAGTCAATCGTGTACATGTGTACATACATATACAGCACCTTGTAGTTTCTTTTTGTTAATCCTTTTTTTTCCAAATAACCGCTACATCAAAAATTGTATAAAGCTGCTTATCTTGACACGCAAACACCTCTGAACTTCAAACATTTTCATGCATCTCATTTTTTTTTCGTCTAAGAAAATGTTGTCTTCGAGGCGCTGCATGTACTTCCTATAATAATTACGTCTGTCGCAACCTTCTCATCTTAATCTTCACAAAAAATGTATAAATGCACATATATTACACGTAAATAGTATATAAAACTATAAACTTGTGACTAACGATGTATACACGTCTTTATAACTTTTAAATCCTAAAAATGGAGCTAACATTATTGACTTTGTAGTTGACAGCAAAAAAGAACAGCAGTATTTATTAGAAATGGGTTTATAAAATGTTCCCAAACATAAGGTTTCAGGAAGATTTAAGATCCCTCTTATGTTCGCGAATAAGGGATAATCCCTGGCATGTCGTCTTGACCGAAGCGCCCCATTATTTCACATCGTTTGTATATTTTGCAACGAGGTCGGTCGCAAACTCGCAACTCACGCTATGTTTTATTTATCTCTTTCTCTAGCCTGATCATCCTTTTCGTTAAGGTAGAAATAGATTCAAAAGTAATTATTTCATATCATTCTCAACATTCATCAATGGTGTATGTCCTTTTATGGGCATTTTTTTTTAATTTTCAAGAACAAGTTCAGAACACTATGAGTTTGCGATCATTAGTTTTACCCCTTTTGTATTTAGTAGAATTCGATCAAAATTCTTGATAACGATATTCCAAAGTGCTAATATTGCTTGGAAGTAATCCTAAATTTTTCTAAATATAAATAATTGATTTTCAATCATTACCTTTTTGTAATGGTTAAACATTTGAAATAATGAGGAGTCCTAGACAAGGCTGTTCTTTATCATACATTTTGTATTGTCTGTCTCAACTACGTTTGGGAGAAATAGAAAAACAAATACTAAGCAGCAGGAATCGCAGTAGCTAACCACTACTCTTTGAACCTTTTGAAGAGCTTAACGATGCCCAAATAATTGTAGCCACCAAAGAATACCTAACGAAGGAAGCACAGAGAAAAATCGAGTGTCATGTGGCGACGTTCTGCAAGCATATCATCCCTATATGCTACAGCCAAGTGTGAAGAGAGATTACTGAAACAATCCAAAACGATGACAGATGGAAACAATATAGCGTATAAAAACGATTAGTGGTAATTAGAGAAGTCATCGAAATGAAAGACTGTTGAGAAACCGGAAAAGAAAAAGCTCAAACAATTTAGTATGGGAATACAGGACTTGTTAGAACCAACTGGACTGACCCTATGACAAATGAAGAAGTCTTCAGAAATCAGAAGGAGAAAGTTGAAAATAATAGAAAAGAAAGGGTAAAGTGAGGTCAGCCTGCATCCTGCTATTATTGATTAAATAATTAAATATCTTAATATCTTCCCTTCCATTGTTAAAACAAATAACAATGAAAGAAAACTCAAAATTTGAGCAGATTTGATAAAATATTTCAACAAATAAATTCCTTTTAAACAAGCTGTACTTTACAGTCAGTTCAAGGAGCTTATGGAGCAGAAGAAATTACTAAAGGGTCAACATCATTATTGACACAGACTTTGCAACACCGAGTTACCCGAGTAATACAATTTTGGAAACGGAATCGAATGATCTTGGGTAGAACAGCATTGCTGAAATAGAGTGTCTGGATAAGTCACAGGTCAATCTTTAGTGCCGTATCATTGATCACCAGAATGATAAGGATGAGGGCGCCCAAAATGCAGAACTCTTCGACTAAGAAGAATCCCTGATCCTCCAAGTTGGAGTTGTGGATCTCAAAAGACCCAATCAAAAGTTGCGGAATAGCTTGAAACGATTCCAACCGAGTAAAAAGACAGCGAATTTCAAAATGCGGAACAAGGTTTCTCTAAAAATACATACGAAACGCTAACTGAAATGAAGAATTTGAATATAGATATTGTAGTAGTCACATGTTACAGACGAAAACTATGCTTAAAACAAACAAAAACAACACATAACAATAATTTGCGGAGTTTGTTTGCTAGTTCAAAATGAGGTACGGTAAGAATTAATTAGGGTGAGGGCGCCACAAGGTTAAAATCGAACTCCAGGTCTGCACGACCTTGAAGGAACGTCAACGGAGTCGCATAAAAATGGTGAACTAGACCTCGGCCACCTTTGCTTTAAGCTAATAATTTCATTATAAAAACATGTTCTGCGACTCGGCCATACAACAGAACACACCAAAAACACCGAATAATATTTAAACACTTTAATGAACAGACGCAGTTACAAGAAATTCTGGTGCAGTAACCAAAAGACTTATTTCAACTATTTATTTCCCTGTGTGGCGTCACGAGAATACAAAATGCGTAAAGATTGACTTTAAATACTCAAACTCTGAATAAATCGTAAATGCAGTAATACACAAAATTAGTCGGTAACGCTACGAACATAAATAAAACGAAATATAAGCATGCAAGCTTCTCAAAAGGGACGGTTAATTAGTGACACAAAACAGAAAAATTATACAGCCTACAAAAGTTACTCAAATATTTTTTAATATAACAGAAATTCAGAATTTGTTACAATACCTCAAGCCATGGTAAAAAGCAGTGCTCAGCAGTTTTCTAACCAGATATACGATACACGTAGAACAATCGAGAAGAAGGTGTCATGATCGCAAGTGTCGAAAGGATGCTTTGACGGAGACGCAATAGAAGGCGGCTGGCGGCAGTAAGACGAAAATCCCAGAACATAAAAACAATATGCGAGCATTCACAGCACAACTTAATAAATTCGAATTAAATCGAGTTCCCCCACGGCAGGTAATGCTATGCCTGCAAATACCACAGTCACGAATCACAACAGCATTATCAATTGCGACAGTTCTAATTCCAAACAATTAAAAACACTTCTGACTAAATTTTTATAGATGATTAAACCGCCTTGAGTCAGCTTGCGGATTCGAAAGCGTTACATGCTCACTGGAATGAAACTAGACAAAGACTCCACTAACAATCGCAAAAAAGCAAATTTGCAGTCCACCGGTTTCGTTAATCCCCTCTCGCGAGGCGTAACGCTAGAAATAAAAATCCAAGATGCACTAACAGCGAAATAGCTTCTTCGGCAATAAATCTTTTTTGCTGAATTAGCGATTTGCAACGCGGGGCGTTATAGTCTTGCGACAAACTGGAGTCATGCTTTTAAATCTTGCATAAACAAGCGGTCAGGGCATACGGTTGGGGGGGGGGGGGGATGCCTACAATCGCTCTTCGCCACGGCAAAAGTCATGGGCCCTTGGTTTCCATGAAAATAGCTTGTAGGAAAACTGATTTATTTTGTCAGCTCTAGGTCTATAATTGTAATAATCAGATATAGTTACCACGATTAGACTAAAGCCAATAATGTTAGCTCTTGTGTACTTTACTAATGGGATAAGTACATTGTTTATACATCGATGACATACCAGTTCTGGCGTTATCGGAAAATGCACCGAAAACAATTCACGGAAAAACAATTCAGCGAAAGATTTCTTTGAAATAGTAATTGAGGAATATACAATTTACTGAAAACCAGATTCACCCAACCACAAATCATCGCAAGAAAAATGTATCAAAATTTTGTATTTTAAGAATAAGGTACCTGCGGCAAATAAAGCCCGGCGGCTAATAAGGCCCAGTAGCTAGAATTAAGAACACAATGCACATTCTTAAAATCCGGCAATATCAAGTTCCTTCTGACTACATATCCAGGGTCACCAGCCGTTGCAATATTGCAAAATCTGAATAGTGTTAGCACAATCAGTTGATATCGGGGCGGTGTGCGGTGTGGATCTCCAACTACTACAATTTATTTACTGTATTTCCATAAATAATTCGTTTGTTAAGAAAAATAAATTCCAGTATATGGTGCCCTGTGTTCTACATTGTATGGACTATATTTTGCTATAAATACATGCACATAAAGGCAAGTGACGCTCTAAGATTTTTAATTTTTTACAGCTAAGAAGCATTTCGGGTAATAAAGCCCAGTAATATTCGGCTAAAACGGCCCATTAAAAGGTATTGCTTTCTGTGTAATAAAAACAAACAGTTAGATATGCGGTGCTATGTGTTCTGTGGCAGTTGGTGCCACGAAATATGTATTGGTTTTACAAAAGACGATACAGATGACTATATTTGCGTACGTTGTGCTTAATATTTAGTTGTTCATTTTACCAAGAATTTCATTTATGTTATTTTTATAAAAATATATTTTGTGGCTTATTTAGTATCAAAAGTGATGCAAAATAACGTAAACTTTACTTTTTAGGACGCAAATATTTTTACTTTTTGCCCTAGATTAATGTATTAGTCTTATTTTAGGTGGGCCTTAATAGCCGACAACAATTTATCTCGTGGGCTTTATTAACCGAATGTTCGGGAAATAAAGCCCATTCGTATGTTTTTTTTAAAAAGCATGTTCAAAGTTTCACACAAATTTAAAACTGCAAATCTAGCTTTAGTTGCGTTTACGATAGACCGAATTAATATAATCTTGATTTTGTTCATTATTTTTTGCCTTTTTCGGGAATTAAAGCAGTTTTTTTCTTAAGTGGGCCTTATTTGCCGCAGGTACCTTATTCTTCTTCCTCAACTTAATGTGGGCAGTTAGTGGCAACTACAGTAGCTTCATGAAGTAACTGAAGTTGCTAGCTTTTGGAAAACCTCATACTTATTTCATCACCAAATTGTTTATACTGTAAGAATCTAATTTTTCTAAATCGCACAAGCATCTTTCAGTGAATCTCACGATAATGTTTTTCGAAAACAAAATATATAAGGGTAAGTGCGGATTACCACCGATATAGATTGCCACCGATGTAAATTTAGATCCGACTAAAATTACCATCGCCGTGATCTACCACCAATGTGGATTACCACCGACTTGGAGTACTATCGATGTCGGTTTACGACTGACTGAAACTACCAAAAATTTAGTTTACCACAAACTTTAAAATTTTTGTGGAAAATATATAAAATTCCCCCAAACTAAAACACCACCGACTTGGTTTTCAATCGATGTGGATTTACATTCCACTGGAATTACCACCGGCGTAAATTACAACCGCCCTAGTTTACCTCCGACCGCATCCGACAGCAGTTGCTAGTAGTAATTTTAGCAGCTTCATAAAGTAATTGATGATATTACTCTTTGCAAAGCTTCATATTAAGTCACAAAATTGTGTATACTGTAATAAACTGTCAATGTTACGTTTTAACTCGTAAATAGATTTGATTTTTTTTTAAATGATAACTTATGTCATCTTTACTTTTCCTTCCTGCGCGCTCCCTGCTAAAGTTGGATTTTCACTCGTACACAGAATGTCACTGACGCAAAACTACTTGCGCGTAGAAGTCAACATTGTCATTTTGACGGGAAGACTTCGGATTTGGCAGTCAGTTTTAAGGTTTTACTTTATGTTATGATTGTTAAACAATAAATACTAGGGCAATATAATAATTGGTTAGCCTCCACATATTTTAATTACATAAATATAAATGTATACTCAAAAATATCAACTTCTACATTTGAATTGGCAACACTGAAAATGTAAAGTCCATCTGTGAAATAGCTTGTTAGCACCTGGTTAAAGAAAACGTATGTTGTATTTCTTTAACAATGGAAAATAGTGACCATTGTGCGGTTATTTAATTTGTAAATTATATCTTTATAATATAAAAAACTAGAGATTAATAAATAAGTAGTATTTTATTTATTACATTACTTGTACCGAGACCCGGGTAGAAATCATTTTGTAAGTTATAAAAATTGTGGCAGCAATAAAACTTTATTCCATAGTGAGTAGAATATGCACAAAACTTCCTGGGGAGTTTTCATTATGTAGCTACCTAACAACGAAACGAATATTATAAGAAATTTCAATAACTTATTTATTAACTGAGGTCGTGGAACAAAATTCTATACGTGTCCAGTGTTTCTAATATTATTCAAGAAACTTGCAATGTTATTTGGTAAATTAGTTTGACCTTGTGGTGTTATAACCCTCGGTGCTTTGTAACTTGTGCTATAACTTTCACGCTGCGAGGCAAAAACGCATGTTTTACGCCGTTGATAAATAATAGTATATTACGTTACAAGATCGGTAGTGCCTTAGAACAGGCCGAAAAAAAGTTAGAAAAGCGAGGTCCGAAGGGCCGAGTTTTGCTATTTTTTAGGACTGATCAGTAAAGCACTTAACGATCGAGTTTCGTATAACATTGTTTACGCTATCAACTAATAAAAATAAAAACTATTACAATAAAATTAAAAAATAAAACCGTTGAACATGGCAAAGATTTTTAGCCTAAATAAAGCGTGTGATTATTTTTTCTATTGTAACTAAATACAAAAAAAAATGTTCTATAACAGTCCTAGGGCCGGTACGTTCATAACGGGCTTGTTATTTTATTGTTGTCATACCAACCAACAAGGATACATGAAGTTGCCCTTATCGTCACAGATAACGACCCGAAAAGAAGTAAAAATAGGTTGGTACGAAAAATAGTGATTTATGTATTTAGTGTGTAAAGACAACCATTTTAGCATGAGGATGCGAGTTTCGTGCCGAGCGGTAGCGAGGCGCGAAAAAGCAACCGAATACCAAAATGGCTCCTTACACTCGAAATACATAAAAAAAATTCTACGGTCCTAAATAAATGACAAAATTATTAAATAATTTAAATTTCTTGCTAACAGGCAACCAGAAATATGTCACTTATACTGTGTTTAACACACTATGTACTTGTACTGTATAAAAACGTGGAATTTTAGTGGAACACGAAGCGTTTTAGGAAAATAATTAAATTGAGATTCAATCTTCAACTTCACAAAAACTTACAAACTCAATAAAACCTTTGCGTGATGATGAACGCGCCGTGATGTAATTGCCAATAATTTTTTACAGTTCCAGAAAATTGACGAATTACAATAATAATCAGGGAGCCATGGCAGTGTGTAAAGTAAAATAAAGTCACGTGATCATTAAGAAATTGTTTACGTGGTTGCGATTTTAAAATGGTTACTAAGAAAAAATGTGTGAATCGCTAACTGTTCGCATTGACAGTGAGCTTTTAATGGTCAGATTTAGAGGTGACCGTAGAAAAATATTATTTTATTTTATTTTATTTTGTAATGGCAAGCTTCTTGATTGGCCACCGATAGCGGGCGTAATATGTCTTTTATGGACCGAGGGCATATACACCTTCTAAGCAATATTATATATCCAAAACTAAATAAATAAATAACAACACCAACAATTTACATAGAAACTATAGCACACCCAAATTTTACAGCCCCAGTATAACGATGACGTAACAGCCTTGGCACATACTGAATACAGAATTTTGTCCATTTCAAAAATCAAAATAAAATAAAACGTATTTACCACGTGCATAATCAACATTATACCCCTCGAGAAATTTAAATCGCTCCACTTCGCGTCGTGATTTAAACATTTCTTCGTGCTATAATCTATTTATTATGCTATTATTTATCTTATTCCATACTGTAGGTTTCAAATTCAAGGGTTAATTAGCTAACATTCATTTAATGCCATTTTTTGTTATGATGGTAATAGTACGAAGACTATCTACTGTCTAAAAACCCCGTGCTGCACTGTTAACTACTAGAACGTTTTGAGTCCGAAGTTGAAATTGTACGAACTTTCACGACAATGAATTTCTACAGCAATCGGTTGCACGTTGCTACAAGCTGCACCGCGCCGACGCCGTCGACTTGTGTTCACGAGCTGGAACAGTCGCGTTAATAAATACTTCTACAAATTTGCTTCAATCAGTAGTAAATCCATATGGTGGTAGTTCGTGTCGGTGGTAATCTACTATGTGGTAATTTTGAATCTCAGCTAAGCTCAACTAAAACCACTTAATAATATTTCATGCGGTGGTGTTTAATACAGTTCTCAGAGAGGTGGTGGTAGTTCATATTGGTGGTGATGCACATCGTTAGTACTTTATACGACCCATATATGAACGTTTCGCAAAAACAACTTTGGAAATCCTGCTGCGCAGAACATTAGCATAGATGACAATAATTAATACATAAGTAGCTGGCTGAAATGTAATGTTCCAATATGTTAAGGATATTTGCAGCTATTTGTTGAAGAAATCCATTTTGAGATTAAAGAATAGGTTAAAAGTGTAAAATATATTTCTACTATTTTACGCTTTCTACTGGCAGTTGCTGCAACATATTTTAAGTGAGCCACCACGAACCTGCACTTCTCCCGATTTTGAATAATTCGGCGGCAACTATAGCATCTTTATGAAGTAATTTATATTACTAGCCTTTGCAAGGCTTCGTATTTCTTTAGAAAATTGTTTATACTGTAATAAAATGCCAGTATGCTATTTTAACCCGTACATACATTGGAATTCACAATTGTAACTTATACGATTTTTTTGTTACAACGTTACGTATTTTGGTTGGCTTTGTAGGGACGTCGTTTACCAGTCTACGATTCGCGGACTGTGTTAATGACGTATATGGCTTAAGCAACTTGCCATGCTGTAAAGAATCCGGATAGATTGTATTTCCGTTCTGTGGTATTTCGGTTCGGTGGTAAATTCTACAAATTCGCTTCAGTTGGCAGTAAATTCATATGGTGGTGATTCGTGTCGGTGGTAATCCCTCTATGGATATTTTGAATCGCAGATAAACCCGGCCGATGGTAATTTACATGTTTGTAAATATCCAAATAACACAAAATGGGTAATATTTTATGCGGTGGTCTTTAAAACAGTTGTCAGAAGGTCGGTGTTAGTCCACATCGGCGGTACTCTATACAACCCCTTAAAAACTAATATAATGAAAAATGAAAACACGAGACAATAGAGACAAAGACGACAGAAGAAATTGGAATCTTATCTGAACTGAACCTTGCCCGAACTATTAAAATAATATTTCAGTCAGACCAGTACGGATAAGATATCGCGGTAGTACAGCAAGGCCAAGATACACCGACAATAGCGTAAGGTACCTTTAAAAATTGGGGTGGAGAGGGATTGGAAAAGTAAGACTAGGCAGGAATAGAAACGCATCATTAAGGAGGCCAAAACATGCAGCTGGTGTTTGATCATCATAGGTGATCTTTGGTACAACGTAACTTATCAACAAAAACTTCAACCTCATATTGTACTTTCGCAGAACTGTGTTTTGGTGGATTGTTTCTGATAACCCAGAACTTGATACATAAGTATCAATTCAAATTACAGTATATTTAAACTATCTTCTTCCTTCTTCTTTTCAGCTATTTGCCAACTTCTGTACATACTTATAGTGCTTCCTTAATTCATTTTATTAACAAAAAGGAATTCCAAACCGCACTCAAACTAATTCCCAAGTTAGGAAGAATCTATGGTGTTCTTTTCAGCAGATACTATACACTTGTAAATAACACTATGAACATTACTCTGACACAGGTAACAGCACAAGTAACTCCTCAGGTGTTGTGGAGTCCACTTCCTTGCGGCCCTTCTCGCGGTGGTCGCTGTGCAACAACGCGCGAGCGTCCAAATCGCCCGCGAGGCCCCTGCAGCGCCACTACGCAGCCCAGTACAACGCACGCCGCTGGATCGTGACAACAGCCACCTGAAGGTTGCCATTTGGTGAGTTCGGCTGCGACAACCTCGAAGAGCCCTCCGGGTCTTCTTCACATGGCGATCCCGTCACCGAACTCACTGAACTGGAGATCGAGTTCGCGGTGGTGCAGGTGGAGGTGAACGAGTCTGTGATGTAACCTAGAACCTAGATGCTAGCCGCATAGGTTGATAATTTTGCGCACATTGTGTGAAACTAGTTTGTTAAAGTTGTTATGTTTAAGTACCGTTCATTGGTGTTTTCTTTTGTCGGTCAGGGCGGAAGCGACGAATGTACAGTTCGAGATATTGTTGGTACTTATATAGACGCAGTTGATTTTGTATAAGTGTTAAACGTTCAGTGTTGAAGCTCTTTACCTAGATGGAGGTTGTGTGTTATATTTACACTGCCAGTTGTTGAGGAACATCACTTGTCTACTCATTGCCAGCAGAAGCTAAAATATTGGAAAGCTTTAATCATCAAACAAGCAAGTAGTAGGTAGGTACGTAACCCAGAAGATTTTCAACAACTGGCAGTATTGTACTATTAATTTAACAATTTTGTAATAACTTAGCTTCGGTAAGTTTGCTTTGTTTGCAAGATATTTGTGTATGATTTTTCTGCAAATGGATGGTTTTTCGTGCAAGCTGGACTATTAACAACTAAATTTCATCAATATACCTTCAGTTACATCTTTCTCGGCAGTGTACCTCATGTATATTGACCCATTTATTTCAATTGTATTAAACCATAATAGGATACTGAGGATGACAAATGCATTAAACATTTGGAAAACATTAAAGAAAATGAAGTCGCTCAAAAAACCACATTTATTTAAAACAATGTTGTTGATAACATACTTGAAAGATGTTTGGTGCAAATGGGAAAAGCAGGGTCTTAAGCTGAATTTGCAGGTTTTTAGTTACAAAAATCAAAAAAGTACTAAAGTATAAAGGATGTTTATTATCATCGTTATTATTAGCGCGCCACCGAAGCCCCAATTCAGAAAACTACTAGAAAAGCATTGGGAAATGTGAAGAATCGATACGCTAAATGAACCTATCCTTGTCTTTATGTACTTGGAAGTCTTGTAATTCCTAAAAACGCGACTGCATTTCGCTTTACAATGAACGTAGACAGGATGTAGTCTGATAGAACTATATTCAACACATACAAATTACAGGATTACAGATTACAGAATTCCTTAAAAGGTGACGTTATGGCAGTACATTCTAAGGTAAAGTAATTTTTATAAATTTGTCGCAAACCAAAAAAACGTACCAAAGAGCTTTTAGCCCTCCCAGAAGGTAAACAACTCAACCTTGTGCCCGTTAATCGGACGATTATCAATACCACCTACATCAGTAGCATAAATGTGTTTTATAACCAAAAACGCCAGGCGTTAAATGGGTGATTTCGGCTATAATTCAGTAAGTTATATACAAAATCTGAAGGCAGGGGCTGATCTTCCGCTCGACGCAATACGAGTATTCCGGGCGATTAAATAAGAGTCGTTGAAAGCTATTGCCAATCCTCGGACTCAAAAATATGTATCATCTGGACCGCTGGACTGGTAGGAACAAGCAGCTCGGACGCGAATGGGTTGGGTTACGATACATGCTTCTAGATCCGAAAAAACCGATAATGAAGCTGTTCGGTACTCCAGTCACGTAATTAGAACTTCAATTCAGCTTGATGCCAAAGAAGTGAATAAAATCCGGCCAAAGCCGTAATACTGCTCCAAGGGCCGATAAAGGTACTTCCAACAGACACTCTCACATCACGCGTACAAGCCACTGTCGTAGTGCAACCTCACGCTTTGCTATCTTGTTTATCTCTATCTTCTCTCTCTACGTTCGAGACCGCCTCGTGCTCAAGCCCTCGACGCGTTCACATCTCTGCCGGTCTAAAATCAGCGGCGTGCAGACAGAAATTACAAGCGGGATAAAATGAACCTAACTATGCATTAATAAACTCATGATTTATAGCCAATCAGTAGTCATACAGCTTGCGACAACTCAACCTCACTTTTTATTACTGCGATCCTTATAATACTCTTTCATATCTTTTAAAAATCTGCCAACTCTATCTAAAATTATGGATGGATATAGGCCCGCAATCTCTTTTCCAAAACCCTTGGGGCCAGTTGTATTTCGGATTTCACAATTTTGCGGATTCCAAAATAAAGGTAGTGCCTCCAATGAATAAAAAAAGACTACAAATACTACTATCGTTTTTTTATATAACAATATATTGATAAATAAAATAGGAGGTTAATTATAGCCCATAACTACTCAAGACTGACTACTGAGCTACTCTGGATGTCAGTAATGGATCACATTCCCACGTTACACCTTGAGTGGCGTGGCGAATGAGTGTGAAGTTGATCATCTGTTAGCGCACCAAATAAGATTCGTTATGTAGAGATGGCCGACACTCCATACATAAATTTAACACCGGTCTTAGTACTTAATGTTAATCTCACAATTGTCAATTTGTCAGAGTCAGAGCATAATTTAAAGAAATGAAATTGCCATATACTCGTCGCTGCCTGTACAGTCAATAAATCCCGTTTTGTAGAAGTGCAATGTTGAACTTGATGCCTTTAAGGATCTTACTAATAATTTCTTGCGGTTCCTTTGTAAGATAAATTAATTTGTTTGCTTCGATAACCGCCTCTTTGTCTTTTTTATTACTTTCTGCAAAACAAGCGCACTTTTTCTCTACCACAACTTTTTAGGCGAGCTCGAGCAAAAAGATCTGGGGATTTTCCGTGCTGGAAATGTTGCCGCCTCGAGAATTAAGCACATTGGGAAGCCTGACTGCAATAAATAGCAGCGCTTTGTTTGAAATTATGGGTCTTTCTGGATTTTAAATTATCTTAATTTATCAGTAACATGTCTACCTTTTCATCAAATTAACTACATTGGTTTTTACTGTTCAAATCGACTTCAATCGGCACACAGTGTATGTAAAAATCAACAGTGTAGTGCGTTTCCTAGAAATAATTATTACTGTACGCAAGTTCAACGCTAACGTCTATGCGAATAATTTTCAATGTGGGTACGCCGACAAGGCATGTTGGCACTGCAAATTTAATGGATTTAGTTGCAAAAGCCACGATATGTACAGTATCTGTAACACACTAAGGGAGCATAAGTGAAACTTTATATTCAAATAGCTTCAGTGTTAATGAATTCATCGCACAGTATCAACAATGATTGTACACCCAAACCGCCTACTATAACACATCCCAATGTTGTGTACAATTAATTGTGATAGACCCTGAACTACAATGTTATCGTCTTTCCACTTTAAACTAATATGTTATTAAACTGCCGCTATACCAAAAAAGAATAAACACGCTTAAGTTGCAATAGTTTCTACGTTGGAACGTCGATGAAGCTTTCAAAAACAGAGCAATTCTGCTAAAAGATAGCTAGGCACGCAGACGTCTACAAACCTCCTTAAACTTATTAAGTTACTCCCTCTGAGCGTTGAAAAATCGCCCGCCAAAACAGTTTCGTTGTATTAAGCGTAAAAACGCTTTCTGGGAAGCTTTCGCACTCTCTTTTGATTAATTTTACAATTCTGGAGATACTTATTGATCCTTCAAATGCAGTTATGGAGCGAGGATATTTCCATTATACTTTTCGCTCCGCAACATGAGGAGAAATATTGTTCTTTAAAAAGGTAGCATTATTCAGCAAATACTCAACCTGGGGTTGAAATAATCAGGTAATTTTAGCAGCTGGAATTGCATTATTGTATGCAATACTAGCTACATATGAGGGAAAAAACCATTATTTTAGAAGAAACTCTAGAAAACACTCTCAGTTTCAGAATACACGATTCAAGAATATAAATGCCCTACATGGCGGCATCTGGAATTGCAAAATCAAGTTCTATAGAAACCTGGAAGATTGAAGTTTAACACTATTGACCACTGTGTTTAGAAAACTAAATTTGACAGCAACAGTGGCGTGCGAATTTAACTATAAAGTAGGTATTATAAACCGCCAATCATCCTATTTCGTGAATCAAATTAAATAGTTGAGTGATTCTATATAACTTTGATCTGGCAACCATTTCTGAAAGACAGAGCATGCCCCCCCCCCCCCCCCCATTGTTAACGGATTGAAGTTTGGCGATAATGTTAAAGATCTCAGACACGCCGTAATCCAGCGAAAAGCAAATAGTCCACTTATCTTCATCTGACTCATTTGAACCGTACTTACAATATAATATTAGCCGTCGTAGTTTACAATGACCAAATCCCTTTCGACAACAGCCATTGTTTCAATCGCTTCGTCTTCTGACGACTCTTGGATGTTATAAGTACTCTTAGTAGGTATCAGACTTCAAAGCACTTTATTTACAGGGCATTTTGTCGATGTTGCAGTTTTCATTTTTTCTGCTTCTCCTGAAACTCCTGTTCTTGAATATAGGTTTTGTTTGCCTCAAGAAATTCAGCTGTTATTATTTGCGCTTTTCAGCAAACCCTTCTTTTCTGCTTTGATAGAGCATCAACAGTAGATAGTTATTTTTTATTTCTTACGAAATGAATTGTCCACTTATACTCGGAATGTCATCAGTCGTAGGTAGTAATAGCTTCATCAATAATCTGATTTCTTCTGGAACAGGAACAAGCTGTTCGTGTTTTTGCAATTTGAATACTTGAGGTTTACTTACTTACTTTACGTTTCCTCAATTACTTCCACGTTAGGTTCTGGTTGTTCTTTAGTGTGGGGAACATCAGCAAGTTGACCATTAGTATCAGTTCTCTTTTCGGTCTTTTTTATTTTTGGTGGTTGTTGAACTTTTCCATGTCAGTTTTCCCAAACGCCCCAATAGAAATTTCTACTTGATATTATCACTGAACAATTTCTGATATGCTGAATACAGCAATCGCACGAACTTATCCTTTGAGAGTTTCTGCCATGGATTGGCTCTTTGCCATTTGCAGAATAGTTTGTCCCATGTGTTTCTCACGCTTCTGAAACCTCCATATTTGAAGGTTGCAAAATATGAGTAGAATGTAGCTTTGTATCTTTAATATCATAACTCAACTAATGATTGCTAACTCTATAAGGTCAACTGACATGTGCGATACATGACCATCGACATTTCTCCCACAGGATTGTATTGACTGGGAAACCACCTCTCATTTATATTTTTCTTTTTAATACTGAAAGCTTTTTTTTACCAGCCCAAGGCATTAAAACCATTGTTCGGTATTCCAATTTTACCCACAAGTTTGGTCTTTGGCGGATCAGGGTAAGTATTAGTTCAGGTTTCCCTTTTAGAATCAATATATAGTGCTATTATACAGAATGCGAGCATAGGCAGTCAAATGTGCTTGAATACAGTTTATGGGCTTTGTATACGTTAGACTCAAATAGACCTATATGCGATTAACATCTAGCATCCGCAGAATGGTGTTTTGTTTTCAGAAAACACTGAATCCTAGGATGCTAGATTTTAAATCGTATATGTCTATTTCTGTCTAACTCATACAAAGCCCATAAACTGCATTCTAACTCATTTGGCTACCTATGTTCGCATTCTGTATATTAGCACTGTATAAGACTATAAGTACTCAAAGCTATGTCGAGCAACGAGTCTTATTACAAACGCAATGCAGATGAGTGATGCCACCCCAAAAATAGTCTACCTAACTTTGACTACGAATAGTACTCGGGAGGACGGTGAACCAAACCGATTTTTTCAAACTAATAAGGCTCAAAATGTAGTTGCACGTGTTAAAAATCATTTTTGTAAACATCTTCAATAAAGATCTTAATTTTTTCAAAATAGTCACTAGAGTACTTTTACACTATTCGCTGCAATTCGGTACTACTACAATAGTCACTACAGTTTATTTTCGTTGACTATGAAATGCAAAATCTTATGTCTTCGTTTGTCCACTTTTGACAGATAAACTGAATAGTCGTTGGTATTTTAATTTTTATTAGTAGATAACGCAGGAAATGTTATACGAGACTCGATCGTTAAGTGCCTTATTGGAACAAGCCTCAAAAGATAGCAAAACTTGACCCTTCGGGCCTCGCTTTTCTAACTTCTTTTTCGGCCTGTTCTGAGGCACTTGCCTGCCGATCTTGTAACTATATTCATATACAAAAATCTAATCAGCTGTAAAAAATTTATAAAGTAACCGCCACTCGTGATAAAAAACTGCAGAGCAACTCAATTTTACTAAGAAACTGGATTACAGTAATGCCCCAAAGGATAAACCGGTTTTATTGACATCTTTATATTTCTTTGTAATTATTGAGATTTGGAATTGCGAGTGTTAAAGCAAGATACATAACTGTAGAAATGATATTGTAATAACAGCCTTGAGTATATAAAAATACAACTGCAAATTGGGCAATACAATAAACAGCATAATACCGATAGCAGACTACTACTTCTATTTAATTCAGTATCTAGAGTGAAACTGAAATTTCTTCTCTAGATGCTAATGCTAGAAACTCCGTCAGTTTCATAGTGGATGTCGTCTTTCTGTGAAAAGACTTTCGCGACAAGCCTCGCATTAAACCTCACAACATTGCCACCTGAATTCTCTTTGATTCCGAAAACCTAACGATTTCGTACAGTTTTCTTCCCAGGGGTTAAAATCGTCAGCTTTCAGGTTCTGTTTTCATCCAAAGAATTAATTTCGTCATCCACAGCCGCTTTCCATTCCCCCCACATGGCTTTCTGAACTCTTTTAGGTTCAGCTTCGGCTAACATTGCATATGCATTGAACTATTGAGGCAATTTGAGTTTAGTCCTATCTCACAGTATTGGACGATTTTATTCTTGCCTTTTCTCTTTATCTCCAGAAGAGTCCATTTTATTGTTCACATCATTATCAACATCAACTTCAGACTTCAATTAAATACATTCGACGATTGCTTCCTCTTGTTTGAAGATTACATCCCTGCTGCAAATTACTTCTTTCTTTTTAGATATAAACGCAATTCCTTTTATACGCTTCCTATCCCACTTTTGACATTTCTGCTTCGGTATGTGCACAAAGCACTCTGTTCCAAAAATCTTGAGGTGATCGACTGCTCTATAGTGTCCTGACCACAATTCAATGGGAGTGTTTCCATTCACAGGAGTTGGTCCTGTCCGATTTAGCACATAAGCCGCGGTGCTTACTGCCTCCGCCCACAGTGCTTCCGATAAATCCTTAGCATGTAACATCGTTCTTGCTGCCTCTACCAAGGTGCGGTTTTCCCTTTCGGCTCCGTTTTGCGCAGGTGAATATGGCTTTATGATCCTATGACGCAGTCCAACCTTTCCAGTTATTTTCCTCAGTTCTTCATTGTCGAACTCTTTTGCTCCATCAGCTAGTAGTTCCTTGACGGTGTGTCCGGCAATCTTGAGTTCAACTAGAAATAACTCGCGCGTGTTCTTTACGTCATATTTTTCTTTCAGACAATATTCAGATCTGTAGTTTGAAAAATCATCCCCTAAGTCCACAAAGTAACGAGTGCCTCCCAAAGAAGTTTGTGCCATTGGCCCGCAAACATCTGCATGAACCAATTCTCTTAATCGTTTGATTCGATCAACCTGCTGTCATGTTCGTGTCTTCGGAAGATTTGCTCCGCAATTCAACGGTACACAGCCATTCCTTCAAGAGTGCTTGTACGATGTTCTTTTTTCATTGATTCCCATGCATTGATAAATTCAAAATATTCTGGCGGCGCGGCATAGTGTTCAGGACGCGGTTGAGAAACAACGAATCGGGAAGTTTCACTTTGTCCTCCTTCCAAGTTTCATCCTGCAATTCAAGTCACAATTTCTCCAGCTTAGCCATGCTATCCAAAGGTTGCTTTTCTCGCACCCCAAAGAACTCATTGAAGAGTCGGTCATGACGCTGCTCGGTTCTCGAAAATGCTATGCAATTTTTCCCACATATCCTATGCAGTGGTACACATATTGATCAATTGTCGTATTTGACCGTTTAAACTTGATAAAATAATATTTTGAGCCATGAACTCAGTTTTATTTAATGTTGCTAGGGTCTTTTCATAGTCTTCTTGCTTTAAAGTTTTGTTCGTCGGTTTCCTCAGTGAAACTTAACCTCGCACGGCACGCATCACGTCGTATGGCTGCAGTTGAATTCTTACTTGAAACTTCCAGTCCACCCAATTTGTATGTCCCTCTAGCTTGTATCCTCACCGGAAGGTGTTCCATCTTACGGCAATATTGGACGATTACAAGCCCAGCTCGCCCTGAATGGTTGTAATAAAAAGTTTTCCGGCAGCTAGTCGAGAGGGCGTAGGCGCGTAGGTTATTTCGGGATTGTCCGCACACCGGGCAGGGCTCGATAACGTAATGAGATAAAATGCCTGAGCGCCACCACTTTTCGGATAATACTGAGAGATTTCTTAAAAGTGGAAAGAGAAAATCACCCGTATGTGTTGTTGATGCTGCTGCACCGACGTCTTTCCTTACGCTGTTGCGGATGGAACTTACCTTAAGTGATTTCCTACAGCTAGAATCTTTTACACTTAAATACAGGAAAAAACGCATGCAACAACCGTCAAATCCAAGAAAACAGAATAATTTAAATTCAATATATTAAAGTCAAACATGAAATTATTATGTACAATGATCACATCCGATTTAGTTACTTGAATCCTAAGTCCTACATAACGTCATGGTGTTTTACAAACTGCTAAATATTCTCATTCGGTAATCTTAATGTAACTATTTACAGGATTATGAATTCGTCAACTGATAATGACGATATTATCATTCGATAATCTTAATTTACTATTTACAGGATGATTTTGTGAAATGATACTATTTTGTCGTTATCTGAACGCTATATTAGGTCTTCCAAACATGCGTCACTTAATTTGCTTCCGCGACACTATTTCACTTAGCCAAAATCATGGCGTCTACTATTAATATAAATTTTACACAGTACCTTCTAAGATCCTTGCTGTGACTTGAGTTGTTTGATGTCCTTCCGGAATCGCGCTTGGGCGAGTCGCTGCAGTGAATCCGGGAGGTTGATTGAATGGACTGCAGCAAGCGGGGCCGCCGTAACTGCTTGGCGAATCCAGGGGAGAAAAATCGATAACACGGAATGCAAGCGACAGATGCTGCAGTGCGAGAACTTAGTTTTCGTGTCTGGTCCCTTGTGCAGGAAAATTCCGGAGTGCCGATATAACGAGACGAAAATCAGGTAAGCACTCCTGGTTAAACGACTCAAATCGATCCGGTTCCGTAAATTAAATCCTGCAGAATGGATTGCGAAGATATCTCCGGAAATTAGAATCGTCGTGGTCAAAACAAGCAAAGTACTCGACACCAAGCTACGCGGCTTGCTTCGATGTGGCAACTGAAGGAACCATCTCGCAGAAAAGTGTGCAAGACCCCTTTTAAAAGATCTGAAAGCGTTGTAGCGGGGAATTAGATGTTTACGACTATTGGCTTAAAATGGAGCATGTGATTAATTCGGTAATGTGTTTGACTGAGGCGCTACTGGCAAGATAGGCTGACTGATTTGTGCGAGAAGGAATTTACTGCGGAACACGTGTTAGTTTCATTCTCATATATCAATCTTAAAATGACTTTTACGACCTTTTTAATGGCCTAACGAGCGTTTTGATTGAAATCTCAAAATTATCTGCTTAACGAAATAACTTTTAGTGCCTTTTTGACTGATTTATGAGGCAACAGCTGGTCGTTTGGAACGGAATGAACTTCAGCTGTGTGCTTGTTTTGTTTGAGTAATTTATGAGAAAGCGATTGTTTGAACACGTAACGGAACATATGCTGCAAACGTTGAAATTCATCTAACGACATAACCTATTGAGATTTGGAATTGAGAGTGTTCAAGCAAGATAATTGTAAAAGATATATTTTAATAACAGCTTAGAGTATACAAAAACAAGCCGTGCTCTGTGGTTAAGCGTTCTTGCTACTGATCTAAAGGTCAAGGGTTCGATCCCCAGTCCCGGTGAGGTTTTAAAAATACAAAATGCGGATGAAAACCTCTACAGAATGCCATTATTTGAAAGTGATGTAAAGCCGTGGGTCCCATGTTACTACAATGTGTAGCATGTAAACAATCCCTTGCTAGGGTTGAAACTCCTTAGTCTCTGCAAAATTCTAACTAGGACTTTGACTATATGACCACAGCAGTTGGCGTGTAAGAAAGGTACCTGGTACTCCGTATGCCTAGACCTTGTCCATTAAAAACAAACATACAAAAACAACTGTAAATTGGACAATACAATAAACAACAACATAATACCGACAGCAGGCTACTATTTCTATTTATATCAGTATCTCGAGTGATTCAGCATTCAGTTTACACTTCAACAGTAATTAATCAGATATAAATCCTTCAGTTACGGCAGGATAAATTTTTATATTTTATTAACATTACAAACTGTTCTACTGTTTTGTTCGTTTGATGGGCTGCGAAGGATTTGTATTGCTCCTACGTCACATTTTTCTTCGTTACGAAGTAGTCTTCAAATTTCTTCTTAAATGTGTTACAATTTTATCTTTTTCTTGCCCAAAAAATATTTGACTAAAGCTATGGTATGACTTAAGTGCTCTATTTTGAACAAAACTGCAAATTACTTAAGACTTTGTTGTTATTGTCATAATTAAAGAAGTTGCAACAAAGGCTTTAAGTACCTTTTCCTGATGCACGAAGCTATATAATCTAAGGTATGGTGTTGTATTACGTATCATGCTTTCCACATTTGTCAACAGCACAGTCACATATACGTAACTGCTTAGTTGCTTACTCTTTCTTTAATTCAAATGTGTCGCTGTTAATTTTCAATTGAACCACCACGTCCAGTGTTGATCTTTGTCCCTTTTCACTCTAAAGTACTTTAGAGTGAGAGGGAGCAACGATCTGTCCGTACCCTGGAAAGGACAAATACATCAAATTGACATCAAGGCACCCTATTCCAGTCTAGCACGAAAAGCTTGAGTTTTGTTTTTAACAGTTTCCACACATGGTTACCTGTTTTTATATAGTTCTAAGTTAAGCAAGTTTAAAACAATAATTTGTGTGCAGTACATGTTACAAAAGAGAAACATTTATGTACCTGCTTCTTATGAAACCAATTTTTTCGGCTGTGACCAATTTGTTTTACTATAAAAGATCTATATGTAGTTTCTATAAAATGTTGTGAATTTATTGTGGTGTAATGTAAGAAAATATTTTTGTAGGTGTAGGGGGTAGGATAGTCAACCAGATGTGATTAAATACAATTTTATAAATTTACTCCCAGCCTTGCCTCATTTATTCGAACAATTACTCTACCGGGTACATTTCAGTCAGTGGCATTATCATATCAAAAAGTAAAAAACCCTTTGGTCCAATACGGCCCTTAAAAGTACTAACACATCTGTTATAAACTATTATAACCAATGTAACTTTAATCAGAATTCATATATTTGATACTGATACTGTATCTCTGATTTTCAAAATTTAACCACTTTTTTTGTATCATATGGCTTGTGGTAGAAAGCCTGGAGTTTTCCGGTTGCACGAGATTTTAAAATAACTTTCCAGATCATATCTACAGCACTCAACGTTACTGTGAAGCACACTACCTCATTTTGTACATTAAAAAACCTATCATGCTTTCATTTCTAGGTAAAAATGTAACTCTAATGTTGATACTTTAAAATCATGCTGTAGCACTATAAGCTAATATCTAAATTATTACAGACGAGGGCTGCAGCGCATAAACCATTTGTAGTACTGCGATGCACAACTAGTTGGTACTAAGTACTATGTAGTGTAAGTGTGCCAACTGACATGATACTAGGCAGAGATAAAGAAAAACCGTGTTTGTATCAAATTTTGTGGCGTATTTATTATAATAGACGAATGCTGATGTAGCTGCGATGCGGTGCATGTCCAATTCATTAGTCAGAAGGTGCTTCATTTTCATGACATTTTAAGAAGTGGTGCTAATCGAAGGCCTGTGTTCATCATTTGTAACTGATGTTCAACCAACTTCGAAGCACTGAAATGCTGTTCCCGACCAAGAGATGTTCACCAAGAATGTGCTGAATTCTTGCTCGAGTCTCTGTTGACTTTTTCTGAAATAGGTATAAATCTCATGCCCTTTTTATATTTATCTCAAGGCAAAACAAATTAACGTCACTACTCCTCATGTCTACCATTTCCTTGCCACTTGACACACTGCCTCACAACAGTTGTTAGTACTGTCACCTAGTGATGCATCATGCTACTATGACCGATTTACACATTGTAGCCCCATGTATCCAGCGACTTGCGTAAAATTAAGTACTCTGCTCCTTAACAAGGCTCAAGTCGATTTCCAGCAATCACATAAGTTTACTGCTTCACATCTGAAGTTACTAATTACAGAATAAGCTCTGTTTGCCTACTGTATACACTTGTAGATGTATTGTACCTGTATTACACTACGGACCAAACATTTGTGCAATAGGCTAGACTCAAGTTTGTGTTGCTTGCGAATGAAAAAGTATAATGAAGAAAATGCGCTCCGCTGCCTAATAATAAGTGTATATTTAAGTTAATTTAACTACATAGGTAAATTTGGATATTTTTGTGAAAGGTCTTGCAAAAACACTTTTGCAATGAAGACGTGGATAGGCTGCTGCAAAGCATTTTTTCTCAGTTAATACGTAGGGTCCATTCTACATTTTCCTGTATAGCAATTTGTAGTTCCCAGAGTGTTGATGTATATTATTTGTATGTATATCAATAGAACTACTTTTACTACAAACATATTTTCATGTCGTTTTATTACTGTTTACAAATTACTTAAGGGACACTTTCAGGCTAAAGTACTGTCAATCCCCATTTGTATACTTACTTGTATATTGGTAGATATGCTAGTATATTGTTACCGTTTCAACTTGCAAGTTGATGAAATTATGGGTCTATTTTGACTATCCTTAATATATACCTAAATAAAGTTATTTCTTTAGTTGCTGTTTTATTTGCTGCAAACAATATGAAAATATGGAATCCCGCAGATTACGGCTCCCATTTTGAACTACTGTTCCTGGAGCAAGTAATATAGATGGGATGAGCAGACAGCTGAAGGCATACATTTCGGTGCTGACAGAAAAGTCTCTAAATTTGAAATTTTTTGTAGGTGCAAATTTAAGTTAGCTGCAGTTTAACATTTGTATGTACTTTCTACCCACCTACATTACTGGCTCTAAGAGCGGTAGTTCAAAATGGCAGCCGTAAACTGCAGAATTACCAAAAATATTATACGAATTCACTTTACATACATATCGAACTAATTTAAACATAAAAACTTAAGAATTGGATACCACATAAGCAACTGTACCATCAAATGTCTCTCTTCCTAACCGTTTTGTGTGTCTTAGAATCGTTAGAAAGTTATGGGCTTTCTTCTCCAGGATTCGTTTTCCAAATTCTCTAGCTATATCTTCTTCAGTCACAAAATCTCGTCCTGGGAATAAAAAATATTTAGTTATAATGCTGCTAATTTAATCAAAAATTCTAATTAGAAAATAAAAGGATACGTTTAAGTCATTAAGCCTAAACTTTCAGTGTGTCTGATAGCATAAGCAACATTTATGGAAGCACCAATGGCAAATTTTGTTAAGAGTCGATATGACCTGTGTTGCAACGCATTCATTTGCATTATGTTGGATATCAACTTCTCCAGGTTGCATTGCCGTACATCAGGTATGTCAAACATGCAGCCCGCAGAACACCTGCGGCACGCACAAAGGACACTGTAGCAATTTGCAAACTCTGTTAATTGAAGTAATTTAGAATTTTGAATATTCTAATGGAAAATAAACATAAATTGAAGGGTAAACAAATTTTCATAAAGAGTGACATGACACTAACAGAACGAAAAATACAGATGACGATAAGAGAAAGGGTAAAAGAGGAAAGAGAAAAAGGAAATCGAAGCAATGTGAATTATCAAAAATTAGAGGTAGGAGGAAAACTGTGCGTATGGGGCCACGAGAGCAAAGAACTAAAGCCAAAACACGAAGCAAAGAAAAACAGAATGTAAAGAAGAAGGCACAAGCTATGAATAGGACAAAGAAGAAGAGAAGGAAGGAGGGAGTCAGGAAAGAAGTAATGAGGATGATAGCACAAAACCAAATAACAAATACAGGGTTACGATCAAACAAAATTAACATGAAAAAGCAAATAAACAAATAACTAGTTACCAAAAATGAAATACCAAAAAATAAAATTAAAGAAAGGAAGATAAATGCAGAAGTAAAAAAACGTAAGAATATCAATGAGAAAAGAAACAACGAAGAAGGCCTAGAAGTCTGGGAACTAAATACATTGACAAGAAAAGAGATGAAGACAACAGAAGAAATGGATAAAAATAGAACAATACTGAGTTTAACAGAGATGCAACATAAAAACATAATTAAAAATAAGACGGATCCACATATGACGGAAAGCGATGAAAAAGGAGAGAAGATAAAAATTGTGATATGGAACATAAACATAGTGGCTAGCAAGGACATAGAATTAACGGAGGAGATGGATGCCAATAAAATTCACATTTTAGGTATAAGAGAAACCAAGAAAAAAGGGAATGGAAAAGAAAAAAAGCACAAATAAACACACACTATACTACTCACGCGTGGATTATGAAAGTAGAGCAAAAGAAGGAGTGGGAATACTGATAACAGAAGATATGCATAAACGTGGTCTAAAATATAGAGAATCCTGTGGGTAACAATGAAGCTAGGGCAGACAAAAAACATAATACAAATATATGGCCCAGTAGAAGGCACACCAAGAGGGGAAGTAGAGGAATTTTATAGGACACTGCTGGACAAAGCAAAGGAAGAATCAGAAGCCACAATCATAATGGGGGACTGGAATGCAAGAGTGGGAAGATACTCCAATAGACGACTTGGCTGCATGGGAAAGGAGGGAAAGCATACAATGAACAGAAACGAGATAAAAATGATACAATTCTGCCTTTGTGGCAGAGAAACGAAATGCAAAGTCTAATAGACTATATAGTTTACACAACAATTGCTCAGTGAAGCAGTACAAAACATAGCAACAAGGAAAGAAGCAGAAATAGGCACCCAACACAGACTGGTAGTAGCAAAAATCTTAACAAGAATGGAAAAAATTGAAGAATTAGACTATACCAAAATAGCAATGCACAAGCTTAAAATACGAGATAATCAGTGAAGTACCAAGACGAATAAACTATTCAGCAGACCAAAACACACGGCAAAAGAAGACAGCCTAGAGGGAAAGTGGAAAACTTTTAAGGAAATCATTTTAAACGCGACAGAAGAAACATGTGGGAGAAAAAAATATAGTAAAACTCTAGTAAAGAGAACATAGTGGTAGACAGAAGAGGTAAAAGGGTTAGTGAAGAAAAGAAACAAGCAAGAAAAAGGTACATCACAACAAAAGAAGGAGAAGACAGGGAAAATTACATAGGAAAAATAAACAAAGTAAAGAAAGCGATGAAAGAGGCAAAAAAAAACCTGGCGAGATTTTGGTGAAGAAATTAATGAGAATTATAAATTTGATACAACAGTAAAAAGATTAAGAGGACCAAAGCATAAGAAAATGAAGAAGTTGAAGAAAATAGAAGTGAAAGAAATATTAGAAGCCTTGGAAGGAATTCTACGAGAAAAATTTGAAGATACAATGGAGGAAGACAGAAGGGAAATCAAAAGCACGAAATAACTACAAAAAATAACAAAAGAAGAAGTACAAGAAGCAATTCAACACATGAAAATAAGGAAAGCCTGTGAAGAAAATGAAACTGCCCCAGAATATATTAAATGGTTAGTAGACAAAGGAAAGGGCTGGTTATGGGAGCTGCTCAAAGAAGCTTGAAACCAGGAAAGAATCCCTACAGACTAGGAAACTACCTTGATCATACCAAGACACAAGGAAGGGGAATTCTCGAGATGTGATAACTGTAGAGCTATTTGCCTTAGCCAAACAGTACATAAATTATATACAAAAATTCTAGAGAAAAGATTATGGGGTTGTGTAGAAAGCAAACTAGAGGAAGAACAAACAGCATTCCGACCCGGCAGACAAACGAATGAAAATATCTTTATTCTGACAATTATAATACATAAGGCAATAGAAGAGGAAAAGAGCTGTACATGGCCTTCATCGACCTGAAAGTGGCTTTCGACACGGTGAATAGACAAGCATTATGGGAAACACTTGAGGGTTTAGAAGTACCAAACCAATTAATATGAATAATTAAAAGTACGATTAACAAAGTGAAGTGCAAAGTACAAATCGCGGGAAACCGATCCAATGAATTCAAGATGAGGAAAGGGATAAAGCAAGGGAACCGTCTGAGCCCATTGCTGTTCATGATTATGAAGGATGGAATTTTAAAGCATATCAAGGCCAAAACAACACTAAGGTCCGTGATAGGACACAAGAACCTACAGCCCATCTTAATAAGCAGCTTACTATATGCAGATGACGTGGTGTTAATAGTGGATTCTAGAAGAAAAATGCAGAAACTACTAGATAACTGGTCCAAAGAGAAAAACAATGAAGATGGAAATCAACACAAATAAAACAAAAGTGATGATAATTAATGCAACACAAAGGGATAACAGAAACAGGGACGTCATATGCAACAATACACCACTAGAAGGAGTAACAACGTTCAAATACCTTGGGATCATCTTAAACAATGACGGTAGAATCGACGCAGAATTAACAAGCAGGGCAAATAAATCAACACATTGAACAAAACGGTGTTAGGCTGTAAGGATATTGAATTAAATACAAAATTAAAAATCCATAATACAATAACGGTGCCCATAATCACTTATATAAAAACGAGATTGGTTTTATCATCTCACAATACAAACACATAATCCAGGATGTGGACGTCGTCAACCGGTTCACAACTGGCAGCGACCACCGAATGGTAAGATGCAGAGTATCCATAAACACAAGACTAGAAAGAGCTAGGAAGATAAAAAATAACATTTGTAAAATTGATGTGGAAAAATTAAAAGAACAAACAGAGCTATACAAAAAACACTTACTACACCAAAACTTTTCTCAAAACCCGAGGCAATCCAATGAAGACCTCGACAGCACAAATAGGAGAATAACAAGAGTCATAAAAGATACAGAAGAGAATCTGGCCAAACAACCAAAGAAATCAGACATTAAGATTACAATGACTGAATTCTCCCAGTAGTAACATACGCCTCTGAAACATGGGTTTTGAGCAAGAAAACGATTAACAAATTAAAAGTACATCAGAGAGCCATAAAACGCAAGTTATTAGGAATATCAAGAAATTCACTGGGCTCAACTGGTAGATGACGGCTGAGAGAGAGAGAGAGAGAGAGTTATACGTTTGGCAGTACTGAAGTGCATTGTCAGTCTATGTCAAATTCTAGGTTAGTAGGTAAAATTTGTTTGTTATTTGACACAGACTGATGAAATTCTTAACCTGCAAATCTCGAATGTTTTCACTACTGCCGAATGGAAAACTGTGATTACGTTACAAGCCCGGAAAGTAGTGTTTTGCATGTCGAACCATGTTTGTAGATTGGGGAGACCTGCAAAGTACTTTCCAGTCATATATCGTACAATATCCGATTTTGGCCGGCAAAACGTTACTTTCAAGCGACAAAATTCTCCAGAAACTATATATTTTTTGGTCGGTCGTAAAAAAAGATTTTATTTGTTCATGACGAAATTGGCTCCAGGATCTGGGTTTTGCTGTGGACATTACTGCACAATTAACTGATCTTAATTTGAAATTACAAGGTAAAAACAAACTCATCACTCAAATAGTCGTAAATAAATATTCATTTTGAACTGTTATAATTTTTGTGCAATGTATTTGTTGCTGTTGCATACAAGTCTATGTTGCCGTTTAAAATTTTTTTTTTTTGTTAAACTACTTCATTACTTTGCATTCATAAATGAGGCTAGCCGCTAAACCATTTGTATATGTACATTGTATGTTTCTAAATTTAAGTAATAAAAATATTCTGCAATAATTTTTATTAAATGACTTCAATTAATTGTCGTGTGCGGCCCTCATGACAACACAAATGTTACCATATGGTCCTCGGGAGACCCTCAGTTAGACATGCCCGCCGTACATAACACTACAAATGTAGCACCCAACTATATTTACAATTACCTTTCAATTTACTGTTTTGACTCTTGAAAATTCTATACAAACTCAAATCATGCGATTTAAGCGAAGACTGGGGTTTTGCCAAGATGTTATACTTTTTCGAGCGTGCCTCGTTGACAACATCAATGAACTTGTTAATTTCATCGAGTGACAGCCTGCCTAGCATGTACCTGCAAACTTAAACTGTAGCGCATATTTCTACGTAGTACAAAAGAAACTTACTTTGGTACAGTTTTATATTCATCCATGGTTAAATAGTAAATATCAAACCGCAGCCTGCAGCTTGGTTTTACGTTTGAGCCTTTAAAATTAGTAGGGGGCACCGGATTTAACACCAGTGGAGAAAGCTCTTGGTAAGTTGAGCTTGCGTCGGGATCTACACAACTTTGTTCTGCTTGCTGGGGGCAAATGCTGTCGCTTATGGAATCACAGCCATGCACGTCCACGGACTGCTTTGCTTTTATTAGTTCCTCCAAACGATCTAATTTGTAAATGCTGTGAGACAACTCAACCTGTAGGACCTAATCAGCAGTTACGGGTAAATATGATGTGCTAAACCTGGCAAGACTTATATAAACTAACCTCGAGTTTTTTATTCAAGGTTTGCTGTTCTTCTAATAAGCGCTGCAGTTCTTCGATATTGTTCATCATTTCGCATTTTTTATGGTCCAATTCTTTGATTATTGCAAGACTCTCTGGTTTGTTGTTTTTTACACATTTTATTATTTCTAAATTTAATTTCAATATATCAACTTTATTACACAACGGTTTTAAAATAGTATTATTAGAATGAGATATTTCCATAATATTGTTTAATAGAAGCACTTCCTGCTTCCAGGAACAAACTTCAAATAAACCGTTAACAATTTGAAATGGTAAATAATGTTGTGTCTAAATACCGTCAAACGTGACTTTATAATCTTGCTCAAAATACCTTTCCAGTAAAACCAAAAATTGTCGGCTCTTTTATATTTCAATTCGCTTATATTTTTGTAATTTCAGAAAACTCAACAACTTATTTATAATAATTTTATATCTTTTTTCTCCAACCACACGGATTAGACGTCATATTGTCGAATAATTTTGATTAAAAAGTAAGCCATTTCGGGATGTTCACCAATTACCTTGGCAACTGTACACTTTTCGATTCATATTTGCACTACTACAAAAATGGACGCAAGATAGGGTTTTACATGGTAAATTTTAAATAAAAAGAAAACGCTTCGTCAATATTCGGCAGTCGCCGTCGTTGTTTATTTTCCCCGTATAGTAATTGTTTATTTGAGCCATGACAGTTCTGCAATATAACCTACAATGTTTGATTCTAAATAATAAGTCATATTATCGAATTTATGAGGAGTTGGAGAAAAAATAGTATGTTTCATTCGCACAAAAAATGCGATTTCGGGACGCGTAAGACTCGCCGGACTCCGCTGAGCGTCGTCCGGCGATTTGTCTTACTTGTCCCGAAATCATGCATTTTTTGTACATACTAATGAAACAAATAACTATTTTAATATGTTACATATGCAATTTTGTACACAACAATTTTCATATGCAATATCCAGATACGTAAGTAGTTTACATACCTAATATACTGCTCTATCTACCTGTATTTAGATACAATTACAGCTCTTAAAATGATGTACACAATAATGTCTTGTAATATTCAAATGCAAGTTCTATATACTAACTGGATAAACTCCGTTTTTTAATCCACCAACATTGCAATTCTCTCGAAAGTAGGTTTGGCAACGACGCTAGTGATAAAAGTAGGGTTAGGATTAATTATATTTACGGCTGTCTTATATAAAGACCACTAATCTGAGGTTAGCCGGGGTCGGTAGCTCAGTGGTAGGCATCCTGACTACTGATCTAAGGGTCGCGAGTTCGATTCCCGGTCCCGGTGAAGTTTTCAAAAATAAAAAAGTGCAGATGAAAGCTATAGTGACCTTAATGAAAGCCTCTACAGAATGCCATCATTCAGAAGTGATGTAAAGCCGTGGGTCCCATGTTACTACGATGTGTAGCATGTAAAAGATCCCTTGCTAGGGTTGGAACTCCTTAGTCTCGGCAAAATTCTAAGTAGGACTTTGACCATATGACCAAAGCAGTCGGTGTCTAAGGTACCTGGTACTCTTCATGCCTAGACCTTGTCCATTAACAAACAAACAAACAAACAAATCTGAGGTTAACTTTAATTCGTTGTTAAAAGAAACAAAAGCGGAAGAGTTGTTCAAAATGTAAAATTATGATCTCATGAAAAATTTCAGAAATATCGGCTTACTTTTATGAAACTACGAGGAGCGTTCAAATTTAAATTATAATTTAATATTTATTCAAAAACAAACGCAAGGAGTCTAATGTATATCATGTCATTATTCTACTCAGTCTTCCTCTCTTTTAATAAACTGGTGCCATCTTTTCGGAAGTTTCTGTATTCCACGAGAAAAAAATTCTTTTAGGTGCTATCGCACCCATTTCGAAACAATTTCGATAACTTCTTCATTACAATGAGGTATTTTTCTCCTAGAAACTCTTTTAAGGGTCCAAACAAATAAGAAACTGATACAGCAAGGTCCAAAATGTATGGTAAATAGGACAGCATGGTCCAATTCAATTTTTGAATCGTAGTCAGCGTGTGAATAGCGAAATGGGGTCGAGCATTATCCTGTAAGACACAGACAGAGAACTCGCATTTTTTCAAGTTACCCCTACTGATATTTAACGCAGAAGTAATATCCTTCACTGTAAATCGACAATCGTTTCAAATAAGTGCATTTTACTCTGTCAGCTTTCTCTTCTGTTGTCAATGTTTTGGACGGCGAGAATGCGGTTCATTCTCCGCACCTTTGCAACCATCTTTAAACGCTTTACTCTTTTTGTAAACGCTTATGCCTGATAGTGGTTGCGCATCAAACTGTCTTTTAACTCTTACACACATTTCTTATCGTTTGATATCTTCGTTGATAATAATGTGTTGTTCCACGCTTGCATGCACTCCCACTTCACTTATGCTTGCCAATTGAACGAAAATGACATTACTCGAGATAATTGAATTACTTTGTGGTATTTCAATTACTGAATTACTGACCTCGATAGGGTGCCAAATCTCCAGAACGCAGTAAATAAGATAAGGTCTTCTAAGTTACATATTAAGCAATTCGCAATAGGGTCTTTCCGGAGCAATATAAGCCTAATTTATTATTTCCTCTGACGAGTCGAATAACAGCAAATTTTGCATTTTGTACTACGCGTGCACCAGCTCTGATGCGTGTATGTAGATGTGATCTGTAGCTTGTAATAGTGACACTAATATTTATTGTGCAAGACTCTAAAACTATATTTGCGGTAAGTAAATTACAGATTACAATACCTATAGTCTGTTCAGTAAACATAAAAACACAAAGTGTCCTTTGATTTCCAAAATTTCATGAGTGTACTTCCAAAGTTCATCTCTGTCTAGGAATGTACTTACAAAAAGTTACTAAAACAAATAGGTCAAGCGTGTGACATTTACTTAGCATCTGTCATAATGTTATGAATAACTACTTTTAAGGACATTATACAAATACTGTGTTAGATACTATTGACGTAGCGTTTATTAATCGGTATTTTTATTACATTTTATAGAAGTTTAAGCGAGAATTTCTAGAAAAATATCTACTTTAACACTGAAATAATGAGAAATATTAATTGTTATTTTTAAATTCATACCCGCCTTTATGCAGGTGTGGAAACCTTTGCAAAACACAATACAGAATCCCTAGTACAAAAATTGTATAAATATGCCAACTTCGAAAAAATTTAAATGTTTTTGTGTTTACTGAATGGCCTATATGGTAAAAATATAATTTAAAATAGCTTCATTAGACGATATTGGTTCATAATAATTAAGTATTTCCAAAGAGCATATAATTATATGCTCTTTGGTATTTCTTCATTTCAATTTGCTTATTTTAAACGATCACGATGTACTAGCATAGGGTTATACTGCAGTGCAAGTGTAATAGGCGTTAAGTCCAGAAAATTACGTCTTGCTGTCGACATTAGTTTTATTTACCATAGCCAACCCTTATGTAATTTCTTTTTGAACACACGGTATAAAGGTCTCTTGAATGTAAAAATGTCTTCATTGTTATGTGCTTGAGCAAATGTCTTTTGTTTTTGTATCTGATGTACAAATTCTTATTTCAATCAGCCGTTTTCAACTAGGTTTATCAGTCAACTGTCAACTTTCAACAGTCCCTGATCAACACCAAATTGATATTTTGTTTTAAAATTTCAAAAGTGTATTGTGGTATCACTAAAACTACTAACGTAAACACAAACGACTTTATTCTTCGCACGGTCTACACAGTATGAATACTACCGATCAACTAAAGTCTACACAGTACCCTTTTGCTGTGACGGCAGAAATAAAAAAAACATAGCCTTTAAAACGTTTGTCTTATATTGCATTGAAATTCAAAAAGATCATTTATATCGCAGGTAGTAGACTTTAGAAAGAATTTGACATATACCTAACCTTTAATATAAGGGATGCTCTAAATAGCACATTATACAAACCAAGACCTTCTTGACCTATGTAACCCGTCGTTTCTCCTCTTCGAAGAAGTCTCTAACGCTTAATAGCTATTTAAGTAACAAATGTAAGGGCCTATTAACATTTGAGGTAAGCAAGTACAAGCCAAGGCGAAGCCTCGGCTTGTTGCCTTCCGAAAATGTTAATATGCGATACATTCCGAGTTATCTTATTATATTTTTCCTAGATTTTTGAAAAAAATCGCTTGGTTTGTCACCTGTCACCAGGATTAATTTTCGTGAGTCGTGTTACCTGTGAGTGTCACATGTTACATAAACACTTGCAATTCTAAACAAAACGTCTGCATCATAAAGGGCCGGTTGCAGAAAGCATTGTTAAGTCTGGTGTTAGCTAACGTCGCGTCAAAGTGAACAAAATCGCATCAAATTTTGTTTACTAATGTATTAGTTACCATAAGCATTTGAGATTTGATTCGTTTTTGTTCACTTTGACGTCGCGTTAGCTAACACCAGACTTAAGGTGCGATTCCGCAGGCGACGGCAGACCGCAGACGGCAGCGGCAGACGGCGACGGCATGTGTCGCAACGGCAGACGGCATTACTTGACAGCATTAATTTGTATGAGACCGATTCCGACATACGACTGCAACTGCCGAGCGACAGGTCGTGACTTGTTTTGCCGCGCAGCGGCAGACGGCACTCCCGCACAAACACAGTAGTACTGCCGTTGAAGTTTCACAATATGGACGTGTTTACAGATGAAGAAGGCGAACATTTTATTAATTTAGTGTCTTAACATCCCTGTTTATTTGATTGCAGAAATCCTAATTAAAGAAAATATTTGGAAAGACATCGCTCAAGAACTAAATAAAACCAGTAACTATATTTATTTTTATTTATTTTAAACTTAATACTAACTATTCTGTACGATTTACAATACTTCTCCAAGATACTTCACCTACTTGGGAACAAAAAAATCTTTTAATTTGTCTCGAATCACTAAGCCTCCGGCATTAGCAAAACCACTAGTACTCGCCATTCTGATCATATTATGAGATGGTATTTCTTCTTCATTTCGGTGATATCTTGGAATCTGCTGGTTTTCAAGATAATCATCTCGTAATATGTTGTGCAAGCAACAGGTAGATATTATTAAGTCGTCACAAGTTTCAGGCAAAATCGATATCGGTATGTAAAATACTCTAAAAACTTGAGATAAGCCGAAAGCGTTTTCGACTACCTACACGCCGAGCACGACATAGCCTGTAGTTAAAAATATCTTTCTGATTGTCATGTCTTGCAATTCTTTGAGAATATGGCTTCATCATAAATGAATCAAGAGAAAAAGCTTCGTCTCCAATCAGGAAATGTGGTAAAATATAATTTGTTCCCGGTAAATTTTTTGGTTCAGGAAAATTGAATATATGGTTCTGTATTTTCTTTCCCATTTCTGACTTTTTAAATATATTGCTGTCTCCTTCTTTTCCATATGGCCCCACATCAATAGCAAAAGATTTGTAGTTTGAATCAACTATTGCTAACAACACTATAGAGAAGTAGTCTTTATAGTTGAAGAAAAGAGATCCACTGTGCTGTGGTGATTTTATACGAACATGCTTGCCATCGATGCTCCCGACGCAATTTGGCATGTTCCATTTTTCCCAAAATTCTCTTTCAATTCTTTGAAAATTGTTTTTAGTAGGAGGAGGCATACAAATTGGAACAAGTTTTAGTCGAAGTAAATGTAATACTTGTTTTACTATTCTCGATATATGTATGTATATGACCGTGATATACGATAGTGAAATGCTAAGGAAGCAAAACTTCCTCCTGTTGCCATGAATCTGAAACAAAATAACTACATATTAAATAATCTATATATATATAAAAATAAATCCCTATTTCCCTTGGTCACTCCATAACTTGAGAACGACTTTACCGATTTCATTCATCTCTTTTTAAGTTTTCTAATACTTTGTAGAAGGTTCTTACGGAAAGAAAAATTAAGAAAATTGCGCAGAAAATTGGAAAATTTCAGAAAACTTAACGACTATTTAACCTTTGCGCGTTTGACAGTTCGCTCGTTTGACAGTTTGGGGAGGGAACGTTGCAGGACGGGACGGGGACGAGAAAAGGGACGGGGACGGGGAAAGGGACGAGGACGGGGATGGGATGGGATGGGATGACAGGAAATAATTAGTCATTATTTAATACACAAATAACGAACCTCGCGCGTACGAAGTCTTGGGTAACAGCTAGTATACAAAAAATACACTGAGATTTAATATTTACATTGCAGGTGAAAACTGTAAAAAGCAGTGGAAGACAATACGCGATGGTTATATGCGTTTTAAACGAAAAAGTAAACTTCCCACTGGATCGGAAGCTCCAAAAAGTAATCGCACGAAATGGAAATTATACAGATTATTGTCTTTCTTAGATAACGTCGCGCAGGAGAGGTCTTCTATTGGTAGCGTAGATGATGAATCGGTGTCATCACAAAACAGGGCTGAAGAGTCCGCAGAGTCGGCACAGAATAATACCCAGCAAGGGACTGCTAACACGCATTCTGAAGCTAATATCCAGCAAGGGAATGCTAGCACGAATACTGAACGTAATATACCTGCTCCTTCTACCGCAGCTGACCGGCAAATAAGAATTAAAAGACGTCCTCGAAGCAGTAGAGATGATATTTTATCATATATGAGAGAGAGAGAAAATTCACGACAGTTGCTATTGCAAAATATGTCTCGAACTGACGATGAGTTCAAGTCATTTGCTAAACATGTTGAACATGTTTTAAAGAACTTGCCAACAAAATTGCTTCAAATAAAAGCAAAAGAAGAAATCTTTGAAGTTCTCACCAAGTACCAGATACTGGCGGCAGACAACAGTACTATATCTAGCTCTTCAACACCGTCTACTTCAAGAGCTGGTAGCGCCATGACAAGAGTTTCTCATGACAGTCAGTATACAATTTTAAATGTTTATTCTCCAATTAGCAGTTATTCGGAACCATCCGATTTGACATATACACATAATGCAGAGTTTAGTTCAATTGTTTCGGAAGCAAATGATTTGACACATCAAGCAGAAAATGGAGAATTTCCTTCAATCTCAGAATTTTTGAAAGATTAGTATAATGACCTTGCCTACTATTATTATTAAGAAATAATTTTAATCAGCTTACCTTAATGTTAAGAATAATTTTTCTTCTGGCGATATTGTGTCCCGCAACATTTTTGGAGCAAGATCATTATAAATTAAAGAGATTACAATATTAAACTGATTTTTATTTAAACGGCAATAACTTCTGAAAATGTCATCACTATCATTCTAGTGTGTTTTTATCAAAGTTTCATAAGAGCCTGGTCCAATCAGATATATTATCAAGCACCTAATTAGAATTAACATTGATATCACAACAGAACAAGGATAGAAAATTTTTAGGACAACAAGTTACAAATCAGTATATGCATATGGGATACTGAAACGTACCGGAATTGAACGCAAAAAAAATGAAGTATTCGATGAGATCTGAAATCTGCTTGTTAATTGGGAAGGGTGGGTTCTACGGTCTCTGCCAGTTTGGTTATAATAGTAGGAATCATTTTATTTATCATATTAACAATTTTCCTTGCCAATTTAGGCACTCACCAAGATCACCCTTCTTTAGGAGTTTGATAATCAGACCGTCCTTCCACTCTGTAGGTATTGTTTTGTTGAATCTGAATAGCTCAGGTGGTATACTATCTGTTCCGACTGTTTTCAAAGCGTTAGCTGGTTAATTTCTTTCTTAATTTCTTCGACAGTGGGTTCATTTGAAGAATTCCTTAGATGTTGGTGTACAGCTCTTTGCTCACGATTGGTTCTCGTGCGTTGTTGAATTTCCCTGCTACGTGTGCTAGATGGGGAGGTAATCTATCCATTGCCTTTATCGTCTCTTGTAGCTCTCTTAGCTGTGGTGCTGGCCTCTCTGTATTCTTGTCTTAATCTTGCTAGCTACTAGTTGTGCTCTGTAGCCTTTCTTCCTTTAACCTTTTTCCATGTTTTAATCTTAGACAATGTGTCTTCAAATTGTGCTTGAGTCTGGTGCTGGGTCTGTCATCGGTAGCCTCCGGACATTCCTCGGGTTACACCGGATGAATGCGGCATTTGCTCCGCATCTTATGTTAGTAAGGCTATTTCGCCTTTATTTGGTCATCCAAGCTTCGTTAAGTAAAAAACAGGATAGTAGGTAAGGTTGACATTTGCGTAAGAGGGACTAGGTGTTGCGCTTTAGTATCCCATTTTTAAACCCTTGCGATGCAATACTCTTATCAAAAGAGAATCTCTAAACACAGAAGACGCAAACTGGCGATATTTGCATTTTCAACTAATGATCTACGATTGTTGTCTTTGAGAAATTTAAACCCAAGGTCATGCAAAACAACGTTTAAACTGCTTCTGCCTATTAGAATGTGATACTCTTGAAGTTCATCATTTAAAGATTTGACAGTAATGTGTTTTTCTGGAATAAATATAAAAATTCACATTTATAAAATCAAATAAACTTGATAAGTACGCTTTACTTTCACTGTACATCTTATATACAGTTTCCTTGATGACCAGTTAAAAGACTCTGGCAGGTCTGCAGTTTTCTATTTCTTTTTTTACGAGAACTAAATAAAACTGGTTGGTTGCTACTACGAGCCTTGATCCTTTTCACAGTAGCAATGCCTATCCCTAAAGCCTCAGCTGCTCGCTGCAATAAACAAGTAATTGTACAATAAAATCGTAAGCAATTAATTAACGTCCCATACCTCTTGCACACAAGATAAAGGAAGTAAATGCCCACCATTTTCTTTTTCCTTCTCAAAATAACTTAACAGATTCAGCAACAATTGTTGAGACTGCGAACGCAAAGTCTTGCCTTGCACTGACGTACGTTTTATTAGTTCTGACAAGAACTGCTGCTTATTGTTGGCCAAAACTGTCAAAAAAACGTTTGTACGGGAAAACTAACCTCGAAAAATGTGAAGGACAAGTCAGATGTTCATCATATGTTTGTGGACGCATACAACGTTGCCTATACTTACGGATCTTTTTACAAAAATCTTAAATTGTTCGTAAAATTAATCTTATTTATCTGTAATTTCTGATTTAACCACACTCAATTTTTTCAAAATAATTTTGCCGATATATCTAGTTTATTTACTGTTTACTGATAATATCTTTATTTAGTCTACGGATTTATTATTAACGTCGGCAACACTATATTTTACAAACGCATACCGCGCTAGTCAAATCCACTCCCAAAGACCCAGAGACGTGCTAATGTTATGCTATCCTTGTCGCACTCGCAAATAATGAGAGTGAAGCATACAAAAACGATTTCTGTGCTAACTTCGTGTAACGATGACGCAGGGATCATCTTTGGCTAGATCCATAGTAATAGCTTATTACCTACACTTATGACTAAGAATAACTCATTCCTATACTACTGATACATACATAGGCAGATTTAAGGAGGGGGGGGGGGGGCACGGGGGCACGTGCGCCTCGCAGACGCTTAAAAGTAGACAAGGAGT
The DNA here is from genome assembly GCA_940337035.1 of Agriotes lineatus. Taxonomy (NCBI): domain Eukaryota; kingdom Metazoa; phylum Arthropoda; class Insecta; order Coleoptera; family Elateridae; genus Agriotes; species Agriotes lineatus. The sequence goes on along the minus strand of CALNHX010002065.1, from coordinate 124,065 downwards.
TTAATATGGTCCCGCTATAATTACGTTCGTTTTGTTTTGTGCACTATGGAGTATGGAGCATCCATCACAGTACATATCTAATTGTTATGGAAAAATCAAATTATTGCAAAATTCGAAAATTGTCAAAATAGCTTTGAAGGGAGAGCTAAAAATTTGGCAAGGGATGATAGAAAATATTATGCCAAAGTCTCCAGCAGATGCCTACAAAACAGCAACGGCGCTGCCAAATATTAGAACTTTGTGTCAATTGTTGTGCACGTTTCCTGTGACTACTACTTTGTATACAGGGTCTCTAGTGACTACTAGCACTGCCGAGCGATCTTTCTCCACCTTACACCAATTAAAAACATATCTTCGCAGCAGAATGACAGAAGATTGTTTGAATGGACTGGTTTTAATGTATATCCATCAAGACATTGAGTCAAAGATTAACATTAACGAAATATTGGATATTTTCAGCAGGAAACAAAGCAAAACTGTCGTTATTATAAAGAGTGATCCTAAGTTACACCCCCAAACGTTCAGGACTGATTTTTCATGTAAAAATAAGACTTTTTTCGTCAATAAATTTATTTCCAATAATGCACTATTGCACCCCCCCCCCCTCCAACCCCCGAACTAGAGTGAAAACAAAAGTCTTGACTACGATTTTGCATGAAATGTGTGCTCTCTTTTTTTGTGAGTCTCAAACCTTGACAGTCTTTGATATTTCTCTGAGTGAATTGATTAATTGAAGTTATAGTGCAGTTTAAGCGTGTTTTTGCGTACTTTAATCACAATCATGCCAAATTTTACAGTGCACCTGATTACGGCGATATTGTGTTTATTTACGGGTACTGTAATGGCAATGCGCGCGGTGCTGTAGTTGAGTACGCCCGTAGATTCCCGATAAGGAGATTGCCTGACAGATCAGCGTTTTCCAATACTTTTAAACGTCTAAGAAAGACAGAATCAACTCTATTGCTGTTGCGAAGAGATGGTATTTTCGCATTTTTCTCATTTTTTTCTTTTTCACTCTAGGTCGGAGGGGGTGGATTATTGGAAATTAATTTATAAACGAAAAAAGTCTTATTTTTACATGAAAAATCAGTCCTGAACGTTTGGGGGTTTAACTTTGGATCACCCTGTATATGTATTTTTTTACTACTTTCATATTAACAACCTTTATATTAAAATTGCAAGTATATTTCTTACAGTTATTGTTGTATGTTGTTTGTTAATACCAAATTTCAGAATACTTTTCGCCCGTCTGACCCTTGTGCTCCTCCCAGAAAAAACACCTGGATCCGCCCTTGAATACATATGCTAAACAGCAAGAGGTAACTATATAATTTATATAACAGAATGTGACACAGGTGTAGTAGCCGTTCTCCACATCCCTCCTTCCTTCACGAGAAGCAGAGGTGGTAGTTTGGGTGATGTCTTTGGATCCTCTCCATTGCTCTGATTATCATAGTCAGCTTGTTCTCTGAATGTCAGCTGGTTTCAAAGTAGTTTCATCTGTTTATGTAGGTTGGGTAGGATATGGGATCGGCGAGGTTGAAGTAGTTTCTGCTGTGACTGTGGTTTCTGGCAACATTTTTACATATGCAACATTTAGTTTAATTGTTTTACCACCTCCAAAAAGAGTTAGTTCGTTTCCATTTCTATATAGTACGTCATATTCTGTGTTGCTAAAGTTAGGTGTCATATTATGTGGAAATATGGTGTTCTTTACTACAACTCTGTCTCCTAGTTTAATTTGATTTGTCGTAGCTCGTCTTTTACTGTCTTCTTTCCTGTTTCCTATTTATTTTTTCGTTATGTCTCTGTTGTACACTTCGTCATCTAGCGTTTCTGTAGCTATGTCTTCTAGGCACGGAATTTTGTCTAGAATTCTTAGATTAAAGAGTAGCTCCGAAGGTGACTTTCCGGTTGTACCACGAGGTGTAACATTATACATCATTATGTAGGACATGATCTCCTTTTTGTAGTCCCTTTCATTTTTCAAAAATTAATTTGCAGCCGTTTTTTAAGTGACTTGTTTATGTTTTCTACTTTCCCGTTAGCCTGTGGCCAATATGGCGGTGAATTAACTATCCCAATACCATTACAGCCGTATTCATAGTCGTTCGCCAGCGACTCGCCGGAGTTTCGTTATGAATAGCATGTTGGCGGCACTGTACGTCTATGTCAAATTCGAGGTTAGCAGGTTAGATTTTGTGTCAATTTCTGTCAAAACTGACGGAAAACCTAACCTGATAACCTCGAATTTGACATAGATGTACAGTGCCGCCAACATACTATTCATAACGAAACCGTTGGCGAACGACTATGCATACGGGTGTAGTGTCGCAGGTTTTTTTTAATTCATCACTATTGAAATTGGTGGCGTTATCAGTAATAATGTATTAAGGGCAAATGCTTTTGCCGGTCAAAATGTTTTACGAAAGTATTTTGTTTTGGCAATGTCACAAGACAAACTAACTTGATCAAATTCCCGAGCCGAAGGCGAGGGAATTTGTCAAAGTTAGTTTGTCGAGGGGCATTGCCAAAAAAACAACAAATCGTGAGTAAAACATTTGCCGAGCAAAATCATGAGCCCGAAATACATTTTGTGGACTATTTCCCAAATATCGGTTCATTTTGACATTTATACTGATGCGCAATGACAGTTTAAATGACGTTTCTTAAATACCACCTTGATTAAAGCAACATATTTGGTGGTTGCCGTGGATGCAAGTGGCAAAAGAAACTGACAAAATCCCAAGGGAAAATTTCGATTTTTTGCCACTACAAAAACACACGATTGGTTGAATTTTGAAAAAGCATGGCTTTTCATTGGATAATAAGAGATGTGGGAAATAGTCCACTTTAACAGTTTTTGGCAAACCCAGCCTGCTACAAATTTCTTCTAGGGCTCGAATGACAGTTGACAAAGTGGTGGATTTTGTAAATATGGCTTCAACGTAACGAGAATAATAGTAAATTACTACTAACAGATGCTCTTGATGCGGTTCGCCTGACATGTAGTCAATGGCCAGGTATTGCTAGGGTTCCGATGGAAGTTTTTGTCGTACCATTGGTGACGGTTGATTTGGTTGTGTTATACTAATAAACATTCACGGCAACTTTTAACATGTTTCTCGGCTTCTCTGTCTATTTGTGGCCACCAAACTTTGGAACGTAGTCTTCGTTTGATTACAGTTTCACGGGGGTGGCCCTCGTGCGCCAGTGCTAGTACACTTCGAAGGTTTGTCGGAACCACAATTTCATTACCCCTCAGGAGCATCGGCCCCATTGAGGTGAGTTCTAGGCGAAATGGATGAAATATACTGTTGTCGTTTGCTGTCCAGAAGTTGTCCGCAAGTTTATTGATAACCTCTGGGATTTTCGTGTCGACTTTACTTCCAGATATAATTTCCGAAATTGATAGTGCTCTCGGCACGGTTTCTTTAAAGATAGTTTGCACATGATGTTCACTTGGTTCTTCAAAGGTTGCGTCTGCTTCTAATCTGCATAATCTCAAAAGGGGATCCGCAATGTTCGATTTTCCTGATCTGTGTTTAATGGTAAACTTGAAGGTTTGAAGTCTTAATAACCATTGTTCTATTCTTGCTGGTGGTTTTGATGTGGGTTTAAATATAGTTTCTAACGGCTTGTGATCCGTCACTAGTTCGAAATTTATTCCTGCCAGGTAGAAGTAATATCTTAGGCTCTCTTTCTCAGTCTGCGAATATTGACGTTCAACGGTGAGACTCTTACTTGCAAATGAAATTACGCGAGGTTCATTCTTCTCGTCAAATTGTAGCAATACGGCTCCTAAGACAATGGGACTAGCGTCAGCAATCAATTGTGTGAATAGTTTTAAATCGAAAAATGCCAAAGTGGGCAGTTTTCCCAACTCTTCCTTTAGTTTCTCAAATGTTTCCTGTTCGTGTGATCCCCAATGAAATTTTGTTTCGTTTCGTATCAGTACCCTCAGTGGTTTCGTATAAGATCTCCCAGGTTAGTATGAATTTTCCGACATATGTGACGAGCCCTAAGAAACTCTTTACTTTTTCTTTGTTCGTTGGGGCTCGAAAATCGAGTATAACTTTGATTTTCTTTGGGTCTGGCATTATTCCTGACGATGTCAAAACATGTCCTAAGAATTCCAATTCCTGTACCTGAAACTGGCATTTATTTTCATTTAAAAGAACATTGTAGGTTTTTAATACTTCTAAGACATCATTTAAGCATTTATCATGTTCAGTTTCAGTCCCACCATACACAATAATATCATCTATGTAGTTTAGACAGTTCTTGCATGGAGCGAGTATACTCTGAAATATTCGTTGGAATATTTATGCAGCTTAGTGAATGCCAAACCTTAGACGCTTATACCGGAATAAACCTTGAGGTGTTATAAGTGTAGTGATGGGTCGACTTTCTTCTTCTAACTCTAACTGGTGATAAGCACTGGCCAGGTCTAATCGAGAAAAGTATCGAGCTCCTCTTAGCTTAATCATAAAATTTTCTCTAAGAATAGCTTCGTTAGCTCATCTCATGTCGATGCCAATTCTAATACCATCGTCCGGTTTGAAAACTATAACCATAGATGAGATCCAGGGGCTGGGACCTTTTACATTTTCAATGATGTCTCTAGCAAGTGCCTCTGTCAATTTTTTCTCTACTTTAGCTTCCACAGAGATAGGAATTCTTACTGGTTGTTGTACCGGTTTTATATTTGAATCAATTGTAAGTTTCACCTTGATGTTTAAAAGTTTCGGAAAAGGAGTTATTTTTGAAATTTGGTTTACCTCTGCCTTTAATCCCACCTTTAGGACTCCCAGGGCAATTGATGTCTGTTTTCCCAATAAAGATGTACTCCATTTTCCACGACCATAAAAGATTTAATGAGTTCTCGACCATTTTCTACTCTAAGTGGAGCCGTAAATTTGAATTTGTTTAGTGGTTCATTTGAAGCGTAGGATTTTATGGTGCTTGTTACTTCTTGCTGAATATCAAGCATAGCAGCATTAGTTGTCGTCAGCTTCTCCCAGTCTTTTGCATTTATAATATTACAAGAGGTTCCCGAATCAATTAGCATCTTAATGACTGTCCCACCTAGAGTGCTTTATTAACCAGGCAAGCTTATCCCACTAGATTTTGTGTCACAGGGATTTTAGCGCCAAGCCATTGGCTGCGCTGACCGGTAACCGTGCGTTCTGTCGTCTGTTGTCAACCAAGCAAGACTGGAAACCGTTGGGAGTACTTACTATCCAATCCAGACGAACACTGCATGCTGATTTAAATCTTGGTGCATTCCATTACGATGCTAATTACAGTCGCGGCCATAAAAACCAGGACAGTTTTTTGACCTAATTTTCAAAATGCGAAAAGAAGTGCTGACACTGACAATTCTAATTAATAAATGTCATCAAAAGTCGTTATTCAGATCTGAACAATGAATTTTGAAGACATTTATTAATTAGAATTGTCAGTGTCAGCACTTCTTTTTGCATTTTGAAAATTAGATCAAAAAAACTGTCCCGGTTTTTTTGGGCGAGACTGTATATTTACAGTCTTCATCCAAGTGTGGTTATTGAAATCTATATACAGTGTGTAGGTGTTGTTCTGTGCTGTCAGCTGTGTCTGTCAGTTCTATTGAGTTCTGTCACTCGTCACTGCTGTTTGAACTAAGGTACTATTGAAGCTCTCTAGTTTGAACCACTTGCGTGTTAGTTAACAGTGTTTTATGTTTCGATTTTGTCTGTTTTCTTTTTATTTGTTTAAAAACCAATCTTTTTTAAGACGGTACAATTAAATGATATGATCGTTGTTATTCCGACTTACCATATGCTAATTGGAAAGTAACTAGAATTTGAATTTTCCGCCACTCAAAATGGAGGACGAGCTTGCTCATATGAATATAGTACCTTAGTCCCACCGATTCTGACCAAAATGACGTCATCTCTTGTGGTTTCTTTGTGGCTTGCTGTACTTGCTACTTCAAAGCACTTAAAATTTCCGATATCACTGGTTGAAGGTGGGTTGTCATCGTTAGATCCATCAATGCAATTGGTTCGCCTCGTTTTTGCTGATTGATGATGTCTAGGATTTTGAACCATTAGGCGCTTTTGTTTCCCAGTCCTACATCATCTGGTAAAATGTCCTATACGACCGCATTGATGGCACTTGACGCTGATGGCTGGGTAACTCTTAACTTCTGAGGGATTGTGATGGTTTCCGCACTTAGAACACTCCATAATCCTTGTACTTTCCCAGTGCATGCGCTTTCTAGAGTTTTCAATCCGGGTAATTTGTGATCCGTATCCTTCTGCTTAAGGAGTATCCGTCTTTTGCATAACTACACTCCTTTTTCAAAAGTTTTCTCTTTAAGTCAACTGGTGCCCACCTGTCAATTAATTTGTCTTTAATGTTTATTTCACGAGCTTCTTGTTCACTGTTTCCAAAAGAACACTTGTTGGCATGTGTTCTGCACCGTATTAAAAAACTTGTTAACACATTTCTCGTCTTCTGGTTTCATGCTGCGAAAGATATGTCTTTCAAAACAAGAATTTTGTTGAGGTGAAAAGTGGTTATCAAGCGTATCAACTAGTATTTGAAACACATCGTTTTTGGTTTCAGGATTGTAATCAACAACAGCTCCAGGTATTCCGAAAAACAACTTATTCTTTCTCTGCACAACGTCTGTGACTTCTTCAGCATCTAAATAAAGCTTTATTGAGCGTACCCATTTCCGCCATTCTACAGCTAGTAGTGCTTTAGTGTTTCTTGCTTTTTAACATTGAAAATGTTTAACGAATTGGAGATGTGACGCTAGTACGGTGCTCCTTTAGCGATTTGTGTGACGCTTGGAAAATAGGCAGTTTTCGCGAATTTTTGCTAGTTGTGCGTATTGCAGGTGAATGTTGTTGGTATCATTTTGAAGATCTCGTTAAGGGCGAACTTTCTGGAGAGGTTGTGACAATGTAAGATTTGAGGGGGCGAAAATACGGGGGTTAAAACGGTTTTTTGGACACGAAAGTGTTCGTTGCTGTTACATCGCATACTTTTTGAAAAATCCAAATGTGATTTGGGGCTAGTTGGAAAGAGGATGAACCAACGCTCATCGTACAGGTTGATTTTTGGGGTCTGCGATGCACAGAGCCGAAGTTACAGGGGTAGAAAGCTGAGGTGCATTTGTAGCAAATTGGATGTTCGCATAAACAGGGGGGAAAAATGTCGAATTCTGTTTTTGGCAGTATGTGGATGAATTTGTGGGTTTTTAAGAATTTTGCGGCTCAGGTTAGGGATTGCAAAATGAAGAAACCGTTATAATTATCAGAAAAATTGTAAAATTAATATTTGTGTGAAATGCCCTGTTTGGAGACTTTCTATTGGTCGCTTTTATCTTTTAAGAGAATTTGTGTGGTGGGAATTTGGCGGCCCAGGTGGATTTGGGGGTTACAAAATGGGGAAAACGTTATAATTATCAGAAAAACTTTAAAATTAATATTTGTGTGAAATGCGCTATTTGGAGACTTTCTATTGGTCGCTTTTATTTTTTAAGAGAGTTAGGGTTGCCAGAAATGAAAATGTCGAAAATAGAAGAATTAACTTGAAAATATAGAAGTTTAAAAAATATATAGAAGATTCAAATAAATTATTTATTACACTCATTACATTAGGTATAATTACTAATGTTATTAAAAATAAACACATTAAAAATATTCAGATAAATGTAAATAAAACGGACTAAAATAATAACGATTAAACATTATTTTAAATCAAACTCAACAAATAAAACATAAAACATCGCTTTAATCTGAACGTTGCAACTCTATCCTCTTTGTTAACTATAAAAAAGTATGAAGAAGTGTATTTACAATTTGCTCGTTTTCGTTTTTGAACGAAGACCCTTGTCGGTGTTGGTGTCAGCACCATCACTATCACTACAGTTTATACTGTTATTGTAATCGTAATCATCAGCACCACCACCAGTACAGCTAATGTGCATGTCAGAATGAGCCATGTTATTGTTTTTAATAATAATAAGTGCAAATAAGTAGAATATTTACACTATAGAAACAAAATAAACCCTCACAGAACAAACCGGCTTGAATTTTTAGGTTAAGTTATTATTAACCGTTGGCATATTTGAGTTCGCTCGATGCCACAACGCGGACCGGAAATGCCGGGCTCTGATTGGTCGCCAACTTCGTGTCCTTCTTGAATGACGTTTGAATTTGAACCGATGATTCTTATTAGTTTTAATTTTATTCTAATCTTTTTTCTTTACTTACGTAAGTGCACTTGTTGCATATTAGCACCAATAAATATCTATCTATCTATAGATGAACAGACAAGATTTACCCTGTTTTGGTGTTAAGAAATCATCCTATTCAGAAACTACTTACGCTGAATTGTATGAAACAATAAATAAGTAGTTATACTTATTTGTTATTTTGAATTTCGTCGTCTTTTAATACTTGTTGGAGTCGCTGCTTATATTATTTTCTTGCAAAGCTACTGCAGTTTGTGTTGATGTACTTCAAAAGATCTATGAAAATTTATTTTTGTTATAACCTAAATTTTGTTTTCAATTGTATTATGTTCATATTATTTTTGGAATGTTACTCAATTTTAAGTTGCAATTAGGTGTTGACAGTAGGTACGTATCAGAGCTAGTCCGGGTGTAAAAAAAGCAGGTATTAGATCTATTGAACAATCATTTTACTTATTGCCTACAGAATTACCTACATAAAGGAAAACGAGGCATTGACCAAGCATTGCGCGGCGCACCACGGACCAATCAGAGTCCGGCATTCACGGACTGCGCTGTAGCATCGAGCGAACTCAAATATGCGAACCTTGCTATGCAGTTGCAGTAACAAGTTGTTAGGATTCGGGCGGAGAGAACCTATACTAAATTTCAAACAAGCATGCAGTACTTGGAACTTAGTAGTAATCACAACTATGGCCGTGATTGGTTGTCATCATTACTACGATCTGAAAATCAAATATTGTTTTCAAAATGTCAATTTGACATTTGGTATGAATCCTAACAATATACAAGGAAAACCGATAAAAAGTAGATAAAACAGGCTGGCCTACAACGTTTACTTGAATTATACAGAACAAAATTACTGTAAAACGTGAGCAGTCAAAAAACTTATAGGTTCCTAGTGTAAAACTGAATTTTAAGGTCACTAAATTAATAAGGTACCGCCATTCCATTCCTCGCGTGAGAATGTGAGAAAATTGTGAGATAAGGATAACAAATACAAATTTCCCAAGTGCAATAGGGAAGACACTAGTTTTTGGGGATTTTCTTTTTGGTGTAGTGGCTCTGCTGTAAAGTCAAATTATTGTTAGTATGTGTTTGTATCCCCAGTTGGAGAAAATTGTGCGACAAGGATAGATATAAAAAATTACTAATGGCGGTACCTTTTGATATAGTGACCTTACTGAATTTCAGAGCCAGTAGATATAGAGAGTACCGCCACGTCCGCCATGTTTGTTCCTTTGTCATATGCGTCACTTTGAGGTTTTGTAACACAATTCCGTCAACGTGACATTTATTGGCAGTCTGAAATTTTACTTAAAGTTGGCAAGACTGTAAGTCTATGTCAAATTCGAGGTTAGTAGGTTATGTTTTGTTTGTTATTTGACACAAACTGATGGAAAACATAACCTGATAACCTCGAATTTGATAGACTTACAGTCTTGCCAATTTCAAGTAAAAATTTAGACATAACTCAATCAGTCATTGCTGATGGGAGGAAAAATGGCGGCGATGGCGGCATTTTCACGGATCAAAGAATGGCGGTACTCTCTATATCTACAGAGCCAGTAGATATAGAGAGTACCGCCACGTCCGTCATGTTTGTTCCTTTGTCATATGCGTCACTTTGAGGTTTTGTAACACAATTCCGTCAACGTGACATTTATTGGCAATCCGAAATTTTACTTAAAATTGGCAAGACTGTAAGTCTATGTTAAATTCGAGGTTAGTAGGTTAGGTTTTGTTTGTTATTTGACACAAACTGATGGAAAACAACCTGATAACCTCGGATTTGACATAGACTTACAGTCTTGCCAATTTCAAGTAAAAATTTAGACGTAACTCAATCAGTCATTGCTGATGGGAACAAAAATGACGGCGATGGCGGCATTTTCCACGGATCAAAGAATGGCGGTACTCTCTATATCTACTGGCTCTGCTGAATTTTAGAGTCCCTGTATATAGTAAGATAAGAGTCGGGCAAAGGCGGTTCAATTTTTGATTGGCTACGATCCACTGCGCATGCGCAGTAATCTAAAATGGAAATTTGAAGGGTGGCTATGGCAATGACAATTAAATGACGTACGTAATATTGTTCGATTCGACGACAAGACAAGTTTTTAGAGGTTATATGTTTACTACACCACCAAAAAAACCGCTCGTAAATTAGATACTCAATCCGATCTATCTACTGCAAAATCAGCTGACCACCAATCGGTAAACGGTAGATACCTACCAGTGTAGTTTTCGTAAATGCATTAAGTTTACCGTTTATTGACAATGTCAAACTGACAAGTAACTAAATTCATCAAAGTGACACATACTAAGGAAAACAACTCCGGCCTTGAACGCATCATTTATTTTTGGAACACTAATGGCGGCTGACATTTGTGTTTGCCCGACTCTTATATAACTATATACACTATATACAGGGACTCTACTGAATTTTAAGGTTACTAAATCATAAAGGTACCGCCAACTGTGCAAACATATATCTTCTGTCTTTTTAATTTGGGGGTTCCTGTCATTAGTGTCTCACTCTCACTCTCACTTTTTTACAATGTTCTGTCCTTTTTAATTTGGGGGAACAAAATCTTGGAATGGAATGGCGGTACCTTATATATTTATTTAGTGACCTTAACTGAATTTGAGTTCAGAGCGCCATCTACTGCATTCTTATTTGAAATTTAGTATAGACCAATGAGACCATTGGTATAGACCACGGTCTAAGATATTCCTTACACCGTGGTATAGACCCAGACGAGACACCAGGATTCTCAAACTGGCCTCCTAAATTTACTACATATGTATGATATGAGCACAGTGTTGCCTCGTGGTGCCAAAAAATCAATATATTATTTATTATTATAATATTATTCTGAAACGCCGGAATATAGAAGATTTTTCTTCTATATTTTAAGAACATAGAAGATAGAAGATTTTCGTTGGATATAGAAGACTTCTATTAAATATAGAAGGTCTGGCAACCCTAATACATATGTATATGTACGGAAAATGCAGTTTCTTAGGCCTAGCGCGCACTATGAACTGAATTGTTCAACGACAGTTTTGTCGATGAAAGTAGGATCTGCGCGCATTAACGAACTAAACTGTTTTATCCCCGAGTTGTGCGCGCACTTAAACAAAACTGTTGTCATTTTTGTCTGGGTTCAGTCTCAAAATGGATTTGGTAAAATAGCTTGCGTCACGGCGTTAGTTTAGACACGGAAAAAAATTAAAAAGAAGGACCAACCAACGCTTGCTGCATGGCTAGTTTCATAAACTGTAGGAAGATTTGAGGTCCTAGAAAGTTATTTGGCTACCATAGAATGAGCGTCACAAGTTTTGACGAACTATTAAAAATGATTGGACCCTCAATAAGCTACCAAGATACAAAATTCAGAAACTGCGTCCCATGTGAAGAAAGACTATCTGTTACACCAAGGTAAGAATCTAGCAAAGGGGAACAATTTTCATTCACTGCATTTTACATTTCTATTGCGAAAGAAAGATGTTTTCAACACAACATATACACAATATTTGAAAAACAGGGTGTTCAACCAATGTGTGCTACCGGTTATGACTTACGCCCGTAGAAACATGATCCCTAAGGGAAACAGACAAAGAAAAATTAAGAAGAGCTTAAAGAAAGATGGAGCGTGCAATGTTATGTATCAGACTACAAGATGAAGTACCTAACGATAGAATAAGAAAAATTACAAGCGTTGAAGACGCCGCTCAATGCATTGCAATTTTGAAATGACAATGGGGAGGTCATGTTATGAGAAAGGAAGAAAATAGGTAAAGCAAGAGAACAACAAAATGGAGGCTCAGGCAGACCCAGAGCAAGATGGAGAAGAAATGACATCAAGAAAATAACTGGGGAGCAAAGAATGAAGAGAATTGGGGAGGCGTATATCGAGAGATGGAGCACTTAAGCGCTGGCGATGATGACGATGATTGGCAACCTCAACAATACGCGAGTTGTAAGAGATACTTGCGACAAATTGTGGAACTACTTGCAACCATTATCCATGGCGAGAAAATCGTAAAATGACTGGGTAAAAGTAGTGGATAAATTTGATCAGAGAACACATTTTTCAAACTGCATAGGCGCCATCGATGGCAAGCATATTAAAATTAAGCAGCCCTCTAACACAGATTCCCTGCATTATAGAAGATGAAGCATTTAGTTTGCTAAACATGTGTTACGTCCAAATGCTAAAGAAACCTGACTATGCAGAAACGTTTTTTTCAATTAGGCTCAGTGAATGGTCGAATGTGCATTTGGAATACTTCTTAACAAGTGGAGAATCTTTCATAGACGGATTAACGTGCCCCCCCCCCCCCCCCCCCCCCCCGAGTTTTGTGATTCTACATTCAAAGTCTGTGGTGCACTGCACATTTATGAGAAAAAAGATGGAGTGTAATTTGAAGATACTTTGTTTAGTTGCCCATTAGATGATATTGCTACTTGGAATAATCGTAGTACAGGAACAGTTATTTAGATTATAAAAAGGCATTATATTCTAAATCATTATATTGCAGCAAACATAATATTGAATTATTTTGTACTGTAAAAAGTTTTTTTTTGTTCAGCAGTTTAGTAGAATATAACATATAAATGTATGATACGACCTTATTCCTGATGTTCACAGAGATTTTCAAACACAATTGAAAAAATCTGGTGTGATACACGCACACAACTTCCTTTTACAGTGATTTTATAATTGGCCAAAAAATTTGATTTTAAATTTTTAAGCATTTGTCAAAAAATTTTAAAAAATTACAAATTCTACAAAAACGGTGCAAAATAGAGCGTTAGCTGAAAATGCAAATTTTCTCTAGAATTGTAAGCTGAATTCAAAAATGTAATAATATACCGGGTGTTCTATTTAAAATCGGAGCTAATAAAAAAATTGAAAAAAAAAACAAACGAAACCCATTTTAAAAGTATTCAACTGGAAAATCACCTATCTCACATCAATACACATTAAAAATGTAATAAAAATGAGAAGTTTGAAAATAATCGTTAGAGCCGTTTTTGGAAAAATCGAAAAAAACTGAAAAATTACAAGAGTAAACATCTACTTCCGGTTATGCGATTTTCTTCAAAAGCTTGCTGTCGCATCTACATAGTACACAAAACTTATATATGAATTTTTAACCCCCATACCCCTTTTGGTTTTTGAGATATTCTGTTCACAGACACACAGACACACACACACACACGGACAGACCAATGAAAAAAAATATGTTTTTTGGGTTCAGGGGACTCTCAAACGTGAAGATCTGTTGAAAACTCAATTTCGAATCTTTGGGGTGAATCAAATACTTCCTTTATTGTAAAAGGAAGTAAAAAAGGGTGTCTGGGCGAAGTTCAGGGGCAGTTTTAGTCGTCTAGTGCGCGCAGAGTAATTCAAATCGTATGTTGCAGGTGTGTCGGCCAACAGTTTAGTCGTATTCAGGTTTGTGACAAGACCCAACAGAAAAGTTCAGTAAACTGTTTTGTCGGTAATGCGCGCATCCCCATATGTTGCAACATACCTCACTCGGCCGACAAAACTGTTGGACGACAAAAAGTTCATAGTGCGCGCTAGCCCTTAGTTTATGCAGTGTAAAAGCTCCCCATACAACAAATCCTTTTAAAATATCTATTGAAGCATCCTCCTAATAAAAGTATCTTCGCTCCAGTTCTTATATTTGCTATTAAAGCACTTTTCATGGGTAAACAAAATAAACTATGAACACTAATATGTAGAGCCGCCGATCGGATGGCTTGTAATTCTTAAAACTCCCTTAAAACAGCGAATAAATGTAATAATAAGATTGGCCCATATAAGCAATACATCTAAAGTTATATAAACAAATTTGAATGTAATATCAAATTCAACGTCTTTATCTAATTGCAAATTAATGTTAATGTGTACAAGATGCTGAAAAGGTTCAAAACTGTAGTACGTATTATTTATTAATGATCTTCTATGCAGTAGAACTTCGTAGTAATGTTTCGCGTGGCGTATGATAAACAATAATAATACAGATGTGAACAATTTTAAAACACTTTATTTATATCTCTTGTAATTTTTTCAGATTTTGGAAATTTTATGCCATACTCGAAAATTAGCTAAACTAATTTTCAATGCATTAACGAAAGTTGGTAAATTGCAACTTCTGTAATTTTCTTTTTTAAGAAACGTCTATCCTAAAATGAACGAGTAAATAGTAAAAATCTCTGTAGGTACTTGTTTTTATTTGTTTTACTCACTGGGCTTGTGTTTTTTCCCTTTCAGAATTTAATCCAGCCACACCAGTAATCTCAGCAGAATTGAATCCACTCTAATTAGTAGAATTTAATTCACTCTAATGGCAGAATTTAATCCACTCCAATAGCAGAATTTAATCCACTCCTAGAATGAAACAATTTTGTTTACTATATGTTCATTCTCTTTTTTTGGAAATTGGCTTGGTATTATTATTATTATTAGAGAAATTTGTGTAAATAATTATTTCAAATAGCTTTCCTTGTTACCACAAAAGTAGGTGAAGAAGAAAAAAATATATATCTTGGATGAAATTACGGCACGCCACGAACTTGGTCCTAAGTTAGGTAACAATTTTATATAATGGGACCTGCAACATAGTTACTATTCTTGACACAGTTTATTATTGTGAACGTTTATTTGGCTCACTACATGCATCACATATTGTTTATAATAATATTAATACTACTAATATACACATTTATTTTTATATATATCACCTCCCTACCTTGGGTCAAATGTAAGATAACATTTATTAATTAACGTTTTATTTGTTTTTTTAAACTGTTGTTATTATTTAATTGTGTAATATATACCTCGTCGCCACGTTGTAGTAATCTAGCGTATTGTGGTATCACTAAAACTACGAACGTAAACACAAACGACTTTAGTCTTCGCACGGTCTACACAGTATGAATACTACCGATCAACTAACTTTGTGATAAAGTATTAATGTGATTTCTTATTATCTAAACTTATGACTAAGAATAACTCATTCCTATATTACTAATACATATGCTAAACAGCAAGAGGTAACTATATAATATATATAACAGACTGTGACACAGGTGTATTAGCCGTTCTCCACAATCGGGTTATTCCTGCTTCTGGCAAGGCTTGTGTTAAATAAGATTAAAAATTTGCGAGGATTTTTCTATTGCAAACTAGTAAAACTGACAACAATGCACTAGACATTGACGCTATGTATAACTTCAAACTTAGAAAAACACAACTATTTATTACTTCTATATTGCTAGTAGGGTCTGGGGACGGGCGAAAACATTACGGCGCCGATATAGTTTCACTCTGAGTACTACGCATCTTGTGCGCATGTCTGAGAATTCGAACTCCGCCTTTAGAAGCATATTTTAAACTTGACTATAAACCGTTCAATAGTTATTTGCCAAGTAGGTAGACATGGAATTTTGTTTTTATGTTTAATAAAACTAAAACTCCCTAGAAACTCTTTCTGACACTTTGTCAGAAGCAGCTGTTATGTACAGGAGGCTCACGAAAGTGTCTAATTTGACATTTTGAGGTTAAACATGCAATGTTGCCAGTCCTTTCATACTTTGTTTGCCACTAGGCATAATATGTATGGACATCGCCGTCATGGATATCTATCTGTCAAACAAATTGTAGTACTAAAGTAAATATGCCAAAAGTCATTAAAGGTGACACAAAACTACAAATTACAAAGGCTTACAGGCATTATAAAGCTGACAGGCCCGACCTCAGTGAAACTGAAATCTTTGCTCGGCTTAGTGACTTTTGGGATGCCAGTATTTATGCATAAAACTTAATTGTTTGCTTTAATTTTCGGCTTTGTACTGTTTTAGATATCTGAAAGAACTATTAGAAATATTATGGGGCGGAACAATTTTGAAATTAAACCTTTTGGCCCACGACCTAAAAATGATACATACTATTTGCAACATACGCACTGAAGAAGTAGTTAACCATGCGAGACAAATTGTGCAAGAACAACCACACGTATCTGTTCGCCATTTAGGACAGCAATTAAATGTTTCATATTCAACATCTCATAGGATATTAAGAAGCAATTTGCATTATTTTTCTTACCGGTTGCAAGTGTATCAGAAACTGCTGCCAAACGATCCTCCGGTTAGATTGGAATTTTGTAACTGGTTTATCAATAATTTAGGAAATAACGATAATGCGTTTGAGAAAACTTTCTTTACTGATGAGGCATACTTCTATTTATCTGGCTATATTAATTCACAAAGTATGAGGATGTGGAGCGCTGAGAATCCCAATTTTTATGTTGAAGAACCGCTTCACCCACAAAAAATCGGGGTTTGGGCTGCAATTAGTAAAAGAAGAGTTATAGGTCCTATATTTTTTTAAGGTAATTGAGTGCAGTAAAACGATTAAATTTTATTTTAATAGTTCAAATTTTAGGTTTTCTAAATGCACAACCATATCATACTGAAATTTTGTCGCAGTTTTTTGAAGAGTTACGTGACAATGAATTACAAACGGGTTACGTACTTTCAATAAGATGGGGCATAAATTTACTTAAAGAGTTTTACAAAAACAGAGTTATTAGTCAAAACATGTTTACAGTGTGGCCCCCGAGGTCTTGTAACTTAACTCCCTGTGATTTTCTTCTGTGGCCATATTTAAAAAAAATCCATTCTTCAACTTCCACTGGACAATATTCACACCCGTATTCATAGTCGTTCGCCAGCGACTCGCCAGCGACTCGCCGGCGAAATGCCGGAGTTTTGCCACGCCCCTTACGAGAATTAACCTTGCATAGTCGCTCGCCGGTAAAACCAAGGATGCGCGTTACTATGGTTTTCGGCGAAGCGCTGCATGCGCGAGCGACTATGCAATGTTAATTCTCGTAAGGGGCGTGGCAAAACTTCGGCGTTTCGCCGGCGAGTCGCTGGCGAACGACTATGAATACGGGTGTCAGCAGCTTTAACAAAGAAGTACCTAATGGAAAAATAAAGAAATCAATAATAATGGCGTAATATTAAGATTTGAGAATAGAACGAGTTAAGGAGTTTACTTTCTTAGGAACATTAATCTCTGAAAACTTAAATTACACACAAGGAATTAAATCAAGGTTAATAAAAGCATCGAGATGTCCGGGCGCGTTAAATAGTATAATGTCCTTAAGACAAATGTCGCGAAATGCAAAACTACGACTTATAAGACTGTAATTCGACCCACAGCTACGTACGCATGTGAAACATGGACGATGAATGTGGCAGACCAAGATACGATAAGTAGGTGGGAGAGAAAAATGCGGAGAAAAATATTTGGAGGGACTCGGACGGATGATGTTTGGAGAAGACTTACAAACGAAGAGGTACAAAAGAAGTATGGAGAGCCAAATATAGTAGACTTCATTAAAGCTCGAAGGTTAAGATGGTTTGGGCATAAATGGAGAATGCCAGATGGAAGAGCTACTAAGATAGTAATTGAAGGCAGAGCGCAAGAAACTAGAAGAAGAAGCGACCAACGAATAGGTGGAAGGAGGCAGTAATGGAAGACATAGCAAGGAAAGGAATAGAAGACTGGAGAAATAAAATCATCAATAAGGGACAATGGAGACACATTGTTATGCAATGGGCCTAAAGTGGCTTGTAAAAGCTTTATTTATACTGAAAAAATACATAAATTGTAATATTTAAATATTTTTGTATACAATTTATAATTACAATAAAAAAACGACTTTCATTATACCATTATGCCTACTCAACAAAGTATGAAACGTATTCAGAATCAGCAATTTGTCTTTCATGAAATTTATCTTAACCAATACTAAAAGTGGCACAAAATCCAAAACCAAATCTGGCAACCACGTTTTGTACATTAACATAAAATTATCATTTTATATAAAATGAGCATAACCTAACTTTTGTTAATGACTGACAGCATATTTACAGGGTGAAATTCATCACCTTAACATGGCCTCCTATCTGGCAAATAACTATTGAACCGTTTATACTTCCCCACCGCGCGGATGACGCTTGATACGCACAGCTCACCAAGTACGTAGAAGAGTTGGTTGTCTCACTTACGCTGTGACCTCTCCACTTATAGGCGCTAGCAATATAAAAGTAATAAATATATGAAAAAACATAACCTAGTTAAACAGACAGCTTTACTGCCAAATTAAATGCCAAATTTCCATTGCCTCATAATTTTGGTGGAGTTTTGATATTGGATTCCTATATGGTTTTTGGGCGCTGTACATGAATATCAGGTTTGCCAACAAAAATTTTGACCGGAAACATGTTTATTTAAGCAAAAAACATGTAGTTTTTCTAAAATTACCCGAAAGCTATCCATTTTTCGTAAATGTTGAACCTATATGAAATGAAAGAATATAAAATTTCCTACATTTTATGTACTTGAGGTTTTTTCTCCGGCCAATCATTCAGCTACGGGAGCGCCGCGAAGTTATAGGCCAGTTAAATGGTAGAAAATAGGGACGCTTTTGGTGAAGTTTTGATATTTGGTTCCTATAAGTTTTTTGGGTCGCTGTACACGAATATCAGGTTTGCTAACAAAAATTTTGACAGGAAACACGTTTTTTAAAGCAAAAAACGGTGTAAAAAAACAGATTTAAAAAAAAATCTAAAATTACTCGAAAGCTATCCATTTTTCGTAAATCAAAAATGGTAGGTATATGAAATGTTGGCAAACCTGATATTCGCGTACAGCGACCCAAAAAACATAGGAACCAAATATCAAAACTCCAAAATTTTCCCCTATTTTCTACTATTTGACTTCATTATAATTTCATGGCGTTCTCGCGCCTGAACGATTGGTCGGAGGAAAAACCTCACCCATATAAAATGTAGAAAATGTTATCCTCTTTCATTGCATATCGGTTCAACATTTACGAGATTGGATAGTTTTCGAGTACTTTTAGAAAAAACTATAAAAAAACTAGGAAAAAACATTTTTTGCATAAAAAATCGTATTGAAAGTTCCACTTCTTTTAACGCAAAAATCGTGAAAAAATACACTTTTTTAACTATTTTATTGAAATGTCAATTTGACAGTTGTCAATTACAAAGTCCTTTTCGACTAAATATAGAGATCACTATGCAAAAAACTACGTGTACAACACGTTTTAAACGTTTTTTTTTTCATTAATTTGCTTGATAAACTCGGGCTTCGGCCTCGTTATCAAACTGCAAATTCATGAAAAAAGTATGACTTTCAAAACTAGTTGTACAAATTACTGTTTTTACACCGTTTTTGCTTAAAAAAACATGTTTCCGGTCAAAATTTTTGTTGGCAAACTTGATATTCATTTAAAGCTTCTCAAAAAACATATAGGACCCAAATATAAAGTTCCCGGGTGGTGTAGCTTGAACAAGCGTCCACGTTCGATCAGCAGAGTTAAGCAACGCTTTCTCTGGTCAGAACTTGGATGGGAATTCCACGGCTGCTTCTCCCGGCACCTCGTGGTACGGCTGCCACGAAAAAAAGTTGGTCCCGGTTGTCATAATAACATCATGACAGTCGTTAGTGGGGTTGGAAGTCCCCATAAAATGTACAGTGACGCCTATAATTGGCCTAACGGCTGTTGGCAGAGTGCGGAAAGAAAAATAGAAAATGGAAAAACATCAAAACTCCACCAAAACTTTCTCCTATTCGCCCTTTTTGAGCACCATTTGACCGGACTAAACCCGATTTCACATAAAAAGAAGAAATTTAATTTCGGTTTTAGGAATTTTCAAAAGCTGCAAGTGGCCACATTGATTTAATTAGGTATTGTTCTATGCATATATGTATATAATACACATATATTGCTAGTAGGGCCTGGAAACGTCAGAAAACATTACGGCGCCGACATAGTCTCCCTTAGAGTATAACGCGTCTCGTGCGCATGCGTGAGAATTCGACCTCCGCCTTTAGAAGCGAATTTTAAACTTGACCACTTCCCCATTGGCCGAACGACACCGCCGCGCTTGCACACAGCTCACCATTATACATTGAAGAGTTGGTTGTCTGTCTCACTTCCTCGGTGAGTTTCCCACTGATGGCCGCTAGCAATATAGTAAGTATTAGATATATGGTTCTATCATATATATAATACACATATATTGCTGGTAGGGCCTGGAAACTTCAGAAAACATTACGGCGCCGACATAGTCTCACTTAGAGTATAACGCGTCTCGTGCGCATGCGTGAGAATTCGAACTCCGCCTTTAAAAGCGAATTTTAAACTTGACCACTTCCCCATTGGGCGGACGACGCCGCCGCTCTTGCGCACCGCTCACTTTTATACATTGAAGAGTTGGTTGTCTGTCTCACTTCCTTGGTAAGTTTCCCACTCATAGCCGCTAGCAATATAGTAAGTATTAGATATATGGGCACAGAATAATAATAACCAGAAGGATATCTTACACACAACCGCATTGATGTCGACGCCGACAACGGGTGACCTCGAACCTTTGTATTCCATGGGCTCTCCCCAAAGCCGCTACCTACACTGGCAGTTTCAGGGTAGAATTTCAGGGTAGAAACGTCTCAAGGCTATGAGGGGCCGGCGGTCAGGTAATACGAGATATCCTTCTGGTTATTATTATTCTGTGATATGGGTTCTATGGCTTCCACTAGTGTTGCCAACAACGGCGAAAAGTCGCTAAATCTAGGGTATTTTACAAGTTGTTTAGCTAAAAAAAATAGGAATTTGCGATTAGCGACTTTTCCAGCGTTTTTGACATATTTTAGTTTGAAATTCTAGGGAATTATGCGCAATTTAAAAAAAATATGTAAAAATTTATTAATTTCAATACTTCTAACGCTACACATACATTTATCATCAACAATTTTCATATACGAAAGAATTTCAAAATATTATTTGCAAATTTGTTATACTGATATGATTAATGTAATAGATATTAACGATACAAGTTTGATTATGAGCATCTTAACGACACGAGTTTGATTGCCAAAAACGAGGCGGTGAGCCGAGTTTTGGGGCAATCAAACGAGTCTCGTTAAGTGGCATAAGCAAACGTGTATTGTTCAATATTTTATCTTCGTCAATAAATTCTGGTTCAATGTATTTCTTTATACAAAAAGAGGGCGGTAATATTCATTACCGCACTGAGTGCGGTAATATCTATCAATTACCGCACTGAGTGCGGTAATATCCATTACCCCACTGGGTGCGGTAATATCCATTACCGCACTGAGTGCGGTAATGAACCTCTTAACGATACTAAAATTAATTTGGTTAAGAGTCTATAACAACACTGATGAAGATAAAGTAAGTAACGACTACACAGCGGAAATAAGATCTAGAATTGAAAAAGCACGAAGTAGCTTCAGTAAAATGAAAATAGTCTTTTGCAGTAAAGATCTGCCCCTGTCACTGAAAATACGACTGGTGAGATGTTATGTATTCAGTGTTCTTTTATATGGAATGGAAGCTTGGACGTTAAACCAGACCGCAATAAATAAACTTGACTCTTTCGAAATGTTGATTTATAGAAGAATTTTGAAAATATTTTGGATGGACAGAATCACTAACGTCGAAGTATTACGAAGAATGGGAAAAGAGAAAGAAATATTAAATAGTGTCAAGGAAAGGAAGCTTCAATATCTGGGCCACATAATACGTGGAGAAAGATACAGCATACTACAACTTGTAATACAGGGAAAGATTGCTGGTAGGAGAAATGTTGGCAGAAGAAGAATATCTTGGCTGCGCAATCTAAGAGACTGGTTTGACTGCAGTTCCAATCAGTTATTCAGAGCAGCTGCATCTAAAATCCGAATAGCCATTATGATAACCAACCTCCGTAACAGAGACGGTGCTTAAAGAAGAAAGAAGAAGATATGATTACCGTCTGATATTATATTATGTTTACCTGACATTTATTTGTATTTCGTACGTGACCAGACGGTCATATTTGCGCTCATGACGCCGGAGATTTGAAATTAAAAACTGAAGGAGCTTTATCTTTAATCTTTGCAACGTTTGCACAATTTGTAATTGTCAATTGTAATCACTTGGTACGAAGAATTAGAACGTTAAATTGTTTTTTCTTAAATGAATAGTTAAGTTTTTATTTTTATATTCATAAGTAGTTTACGTATTTCTTTATTCTGTGGAAAAAAATAAATGCTTGATTTTCTAATGTGCGTATTTCGTATTTGGCGACTTTTGATCTGAAAATGGAGATTTTTAGTACCAATTTAGCGAATACAACTTGCGAAGAGTTGGCAACACTGGCTTCCACACTCCACGACTCCACAGCATATATCTAATACTTACTATATTGCTAGCGGCTATGTGTGGGAAACTCACCGATGAAGTGAGACACACAACCAACTCCTTCATGTATACGGTGAGCTGTGCGCAAGCGCGGCGGCGTCGTCCGCCCAATGGGGAAGTGGTCAAGTTTAAAATTTGCTTCTAAAGGCGAAGGTCGAATTCTCACGCATGCGCACGAGACGCGTTATACTCTAAGTGAGACTATGTCGGCGCCGTAATGTTTTCTGAAGTTTCCAGGCCCTACCAGCAATATATATGTGTATTATATATATGCTCCACAGTGTTCAGGTAGATGTTCTGTGGTGTTCATATTTTCTTTCAACCAAGAACAACTGTAATTGTTAATTAATCAATCAATTTGTCGTTCTCGTCTAGTGTCTGATGAAATGACCGACTTTAACTCTCTGACAATGTTGACGTACAATCATAGATAATGTAACCCCTGTTTAGTTGCACTTGAGTGTCGCTTTCAACAAAACCCTTCTGAAAGTGAGGTTAAGTATCTATATGGATACGAATAGTGGAATAGTTAAATATTAAATATTATTCGTTAATTTACAGATCGGTTAAAGGGCCGCGATTTTATTTTTGGAGTGGTTCCAGACCGTTCCGTTCTTCTCCTCCAGACTACTTGTTTATATTTAAGGTAAATTGCAATCGGTCAACATTAGAAGCAAAACAATTGCTACATTTATATGTGGTTTATACAGCTTTCTATTCCCCAACCCAGGTATTAGCTACAGCCTTCACTTAGCTTTAGTCTTGAGAGGAAAAACAGGTGATTATACAGGTAATTTAAAATTACATCTATAATATAGGAAAAATTGGAAAATATAATTATTTTAAGAAAATTAAGTTTACCCCTATTATAATAATCTAGATGCTTCAGTACTTCCCTAAATACTTTTGTAGATTATAGCTCACAATGACGTACAGGCGCGGAATTAAAAATCCGGGCACCTAAAATGATTCAGTGTATATCTTAATTTACTTATCACGTTACCTGGTGAAATTAGTCAAAGTCAAAATAATTACTCGTATATGACAGCATGCCTCATGTTTAACAGTCAATTGCTAACCTAGAAACGCAAAGCCCAATTTACATTACCCAAAAATTGGAAAAATCCTCTATATAGGACTCGCGTGCATTTTTAATTCCGCGACTGTACACTAAACGCAGCCAGTAAAGAGAAAAAGTTGTACGTCACGCAGCAGTTGCTGTACAAGTGGGGTAAACAGTACACTCCGGTTCAACATATGCCATCGACATTAAAGTTACTTGCATTGTTAATTATTTCATATTTTCTTTTGTAGCCTTGTGGCGTTGGAATTTTAATGTAGTAATTTCGTTAATGAGATCATAATTAGGGAAAATAAATAACTTAGGAAATGCATATAAAAACAAATATGTTTATTCTGCAGCACTTAATTTTGTTGCATTGTTTTGTACGTGTACATTTGTTTTTTCGGTTTTTTCATTGTTAAACTACATTCGGCTATCTCAAAGTTGGAAGTGGAAACGGGCTAGATTCACAAACGCGTGCAGTGATCTTTAAAGTTTGTGGGTTTTTAAAAACCATCGCCGATGGAGAAAAGCAAATTACAAATTGTTCCGAAACTGAGCTAAAAAAAACCTGTCTACAGCAACTGGTGTTTCTATGACATCGATTTACAGAATTCTGAAAGAAGCAAACGGAAATTCAATCAACAGAAAATGACAAAAATGTAAACTATGAAGAACAATGGCAGGAAAAAAATAATTATATACATAATGTTAGCACATATTGTTAAGGACTTTATAAACTTTTGCCGCCTCTCTTACATTCTGAATTCGTACTGTGCGCAGTAGACTGCCTCGCCGGCATCCGATTCCAAAAACACTTACGTTTCATCTGTCAAAGTGGCAGCATGCAAACCGGTCCGCACTCCGAAAGCTAATTCTTTGTAAATGTTAAACTGTTCGTGTTAATTTATGGCAATAAATTACTACCTTCGCTTTTCAACGTGTGTATAATTCAGTGAAACCTACAATCATACAGTCCACAAATTCCAAGGCGAGCTGGCGATCAGCGGTTTTCCAGATAGCGAAAAACTGAGAAGGCTACAAACATTGTACCTTCGATCCTGATTAGTGCTCAAACATTGGTCCTACAGAACCGGATTGAGCCACATTGGGTCATTGCGGGTCCAAAGCAGCGACGGCGTTCGACAACATTGGTCATAGGCAAGTACAAAGCATATTCAGTTTTGTATTGCATCGCATATAATCGACCGCAAGGAGCAGCGTTCCAATTTCGCAGCAACGCGTGGAACGAAGAGGGCACATGCGGTGCCCGCAACGAGAGGAAGGAAGACAGCAGACGGTGCTATCAACGCAAGTTCGTGCAGGTGTCCATTGCAGCCGCAGCCGGCGCGGCGTAGTCCAAACCACAGCAACGAGGTAAAACGGCAAGGCGGCACACTCCAATAAACGTAAGCCTAATTTCCTATTTTTGCGTTTCCTATGCATAAATTTGGTTTATTTCGTCTGTGTTTGTACATGTGCATAATTTCAGCTGCGTATTATTGCGTAAACAAATGGTTTATGAATCATATAAACATTTTAATTGCGTGAAATGCCAAGCTATTACGTTTGTTAGCGATATCCCCTGCATGTTTCATAAATAATCCCGCGTTGTACCAAGGTCGTTTTCTGCGTCGTAGCAACAAGTTTCCCGCGTTGTACCAGGGTCGTTTTCTGCGTCGTAAGCTACAAGTTTCTCGCGTTGCTAGCAAGCGCTGTCTGCGTTATAAACAAATTCGCGCCAGAGGCGTGCGAAAGGGATTTATCATTAAAGAATATTTCAGATTCTGCAAGTAGTAAGGCTACCACACGTAGCATCTTGCCTGAAATACCACAGATAGTTGACCCGTTGGGTCCGCGTACCAGAAGCGTACAAAATTCACGCCAGAGGCGTACGAAAAGTTAGTTCGATCTGTTAAATTGTTTTAATCTCAACAATTATGGATTCGCTTGTAAGAGCACGTGGCTCTATTAAAGGCAAGCTTACGCGTTTTTCAAATCATGTTCAATCTTTGCAAAAAATTTATGATGAAGATCAATTCTTATCTAGCGCTCAGATTGTTCAATTGCAGAAAAGATTGGATGCTATAGCCACCGTGTTATCAGAATATTATGAGGTTCATGAACAAATTTTAGAAACCAGTGAGGATGTAGAATCTGAAATGCAGCAACAAGTCGAATTTGAAAACTCTTACTTTCGTGCAATCTCACAAGCTGAATATTTGATTAATGAATACAACAAGCAATCTGATGTTGCACCAGATCGTTCTGGATCTCCTAATGGTAGCATAAGATCAACGCATTCAAATTGCAGTTCACATTGCAATAATCAAGCTGTACGCCTTCCTGCCATTTCTATTCCCAAATATTCAGGGAACGTTTCAGAATGGTTAGAGTTTCGTGAGATTTTTATTAGTTTAATTCATGAGAATCAAGCGTTAACTAATATTCAAAAGCTGCATTACTTAAAGGCTAGTTTACAGGGTGATGCAAGCCAAATTATAAAAAGTTTAGAGTTTACTGCGAGTAATTATACTCTAGCTTGGGATGCATTGTGCAATCGATACAATGATCCAAAAATTCTGGTTCATAACCACCTCAAGGCTATATTTGAACTCGAATCTTGCAGTAAGGAATCTGCAACTAAATTGCGTACGATTAGCGATATGTTATTCAAGCATTTTGCAGCAATCAAATCATTAGCTACCGAAAGCGAGCTTCTTAATTTTGTTATAATTTATGTAGTTTCTAAAAAACTGGACCCCACTACATTTCGTGAATGGGAGGTCCTTAGAAACCGGTCAAGTTCTGACCTGCCTAATCTTGATGAGTTCAAGGAATTCTTACAAAATACAGCAAATCTTCTAGAAACTCTGGAAGTAAAAAATGTTAAGCTTGTACCCGAAAAGTCTTCCAAGGTACATTCGAAATCATTTGTGTCAGGTACCCCTTCGTGTCCACTTTGTAAAGGATCTCATTCCTTGTACAAATGCGATAAGTTTGTCAAGATGTCTGTTCTTGACAGAAAGTCAAAGGCAAAAGAGCTCCGCGTATGCTTTAATTGCCTAACTCAGGGTCACCTTGCGAGCCTTTGTAGCTCCAAATATACGTGTAGAAAGTGCAAATCAAGGCACAGCACACTTCTTCATGAGGATAAACCTCAAAATGCTTCTTCTAGTCAACCAGGATCTGCGATGTCGGCAGAAACCCCTGTTGAACTAAACCAATCGATTTCGGCATTCTGTTCGAATGCTTTTCAGGTACTCTTACCTACGGCTACCGCTAAACTCATCGCTGATGATGGTACGCCTCATGTTGTGCGAATCCTGCTGGATTCCGGTTCCCAATCGAACTTTATACGTTCAGATCTGTGTAAAAGGTTGAAGCTTCCAACTCGCGAAGTCAACGTTACTGTTTCTGGCTTAAGTAAAGCCACTTCTCAAATCAAGGCTAGGTGTGATATCAAGCTGCAAGCCCCTCACACTTCATACGGCATTGGCCTATCCTGTCTTGTTCTCGATGAGATTACGGGTGTTACCCCAAGTTTTCGCGTCCAGCGAAACAGCTTCAAGGTTCCTGATAACATCAAGTTATCAGATCTGTCCTACGACCAACCGGGCACCATCGACATTTTGATTGGTTCGCCCATTTTCTGGCAGCTCCTTTGTATTGGACAAATTGGTCTAGGCCCAAATCTTCCCATCCTCCAAAAGACTCGTTTTGGTTGGATTGTTTCTGGCCCCACTGGCCCCCCTTCTGCGTACCCTGTACAGTGCAATCTTAGCACGATCGAGGATGCTTCTGATCCCATTGCTAGGTTTTGGCAACTCGAACATTACCCAGAGGAAAAGGTTCGCACAAATGAAGAGAACGCCTGTGAGGCACATTTCGTGCAAAATACTCAACGAGAAGCGAGTGGTCGATTCGTTGTCTCTATCCCTTTCAAGAAGCCTGTAGAGATACTGGGCGATTCATTGCAAATCGCTCAGAAAAGATTCGTATCAGTAGAGAATATTTCAGATTCTGCAAGTAGTAAGGCTACCACGCGTAGCATCTTGCCTGAAATATCCCAGATTTCAGATTCTACAAGTAGTAAGGCTACCAATCGTAGCAGCTTGCCTGAAATATCCCATATTTCAAATTCTACAAGTAGTAAGGCTACCAAGCGTAGCATCTTGTCTGAAAGATCGCAGATATTTGACCCGCTGGGTCTGTTAAGCCTTTGGTGGCATGGTCCCACCTGGCTAAGCGAAGGCGAGGCATCTTGGCCTGCTTCCAAACATGTTCGTGCTGAGCTTCCAGAATTCAAAAAAGAAGTTCAGAGTCTTCCTGTAACCTCTGTTGAACCATTTCCGTTCAATCAGTATTCAAGCTTCGCTCGCTTACAACGAGTTACAGCTTATTGTTTTATCACAAAAGCAGTGCACCTTGAATTGGTCGCTGATCTTTCTACTGAAACCTTCTTAATGGCTTTTCGCCGGTTTGTGGCTCGACGAGGCAAACCGCTCCATGTCTACTCAGACAACGGCACTAACTTTGTAGGCGCTAATTCCGAGTTAATCGAATTAGGCAATTTTCTCGCGGAACAAAACCCTTCTATTTCCGAATCAGTCGCGAGCGACGGAGTAGCTTGGCATTTTATACCCGCGCACAGTCCCCACTTTGGCGGATTGTGGGAGGCCGGAATCAAGTCCTCCAAACATCACATACGTCGCGTTATAGGTAACGCTAGTCTAAATTACGATGAATTTTGCACTTTGTTGGCACAGGTGGAAGCGACCTTAAACTCCCGACCCCTGTCCCCTTTGTCCTCTGATCCAAACGACCTTCAGCCTTTGACTCCTGCTCATTTCCTGATTGGTCGTCCGTTGGTGTCATTGCCTGATCCCAACGTTACTGAGATCGTCGAGTCTCGGCTGTCTAAATACCAGAGAATACAACAACTTCACCAAAATGTGTGGAAAAGATGGAGTAAAGAGTACATCTCGGAACTCCAACAGCGCACCAAATGGCGCACGCATCTTTCGGACCTCCAGCCTGGTTCCATGGTCCTCATCAAGGATGACAATCTACCCCCTCTGAAGTGGAGGTTAGGCCGGGTCACCGAGCTGCACCCTGGCCTTGACGGCGTTACGCGTGTGGCGTCAGTGAACACTGTGTCAGGGATCGTGAAGCGATCCTTCGCTAAATTGTGCCCGCTACCTAGTGTTGTGAACTAGTGCGTTAGCGTTCAGCGCAGTTTTCGTAAAGCCTTTTGGCTCCCCATTGTTCGGGTTTTCTTGTACTAGATTAAGATCCATGTACTATTAGGCTTTGTATATATGTGTGTTCATGTTACATGTTTTACTCTAGCTTTTACATGTCAACTCTGTACTGTTTTATTTGAAAGGTTACCCTTTCCAAGGCGGGCGGTATGTTAAGGACTTTATAAACTTTTGCCGCCTCTCTTACATTCTGAATTCGTACTGTGCGCAGTAGACTGCCTCGCCGGCATCCGATTCCAAAAACACTTACGTTTCATCTGTCAAAGTGGCAGCATGCAAACCGGTCCGCACTCCGAAAGCTAATTCTTTGTAAATGTTAAACTGTTCGTGTTAATTTATGGCAATAAATTACTACCTTCGCTTTTCAACGTGTGTATAATTCAGTGAAACCTACAATCATACAGTCCACAAATTCCAAGGCGAGCTGGCGATCAGCGGTTTTCCAGATAGCGAAAAACTGAGAAGGCTACAAACATTGTACCTTCGATCCTGATTAGTGCTCAAACACATATCTACGTTAAAAAACAGTTAAAGGTGCGTACTGACTGGTGCATTTTTACGTGCACGACCGGTTTGCGCGTAAAATTGCTCTAATCAGTACCAGCCCAAATTTGCGTGCGCGTACAAACAAGACCTATTGTGTACATGTTTAAATTTTCGCAAACGAACGTGTTGTCGCAGCCCTTCGTGCACGTAAAAATGCTCAAGTCAGTACCCAGCTTTTGATACTATTTTAGGTATTCTCTTATATAATAATGTATGGTGGATGGTAACTATTATAATTTTGAATGTGTACGTACATCTTTGCTTTTTCTTGTGCCATACTGATGAGTCTGATGTTTCAATGTAAATTTAGTATTATTGACTTTTACAAAGCACACTTATATACATAAGTAGATCAGTAAGTGTTAAAATTTTGCTGTTTTTAAATACTTCTCGGCTATACACAAAGATCATTGAAAATGAACAGGGCTGTGCAACAAACATTATAGCCGCATGCAAAATTTCAGAAATATCGGGCTACTTTTATGAAACCGTGTGCATTAGATGAAGTACTTTTTGGATAACATGATTATAGTAGCCTTCTAAAAACATTGTTTCAAATGTGTTACATGTGTTGCATAACCCTGTTCATTTTCAATGGTCGTGTGTGTACATGAGTAGATCAGTACCTAAGTGTTAACATTTTGCTGTTTTTAAATACTTCTCAGCAAGATTGTTTTGGTTGCAGATTAAATATTAAAGGCATATTTTTGTTTAATAAATGCAAGAGGTTTTTTTGCATATTTACTATTACATTAATTCGACAGCGCCAGCTTTTAAGTACTAACGGTATTTATTTTTTCTATTAAACCGAATAAAATTTTACTAGAAATTTTGGTATTTTTTAATATTTTAATACACTTCATGGAACAGTATGTGATGTGTTCATGGACGTATTACAAAAGAAAGTGAGGGATATTAGCTAACATCTTATACCTTAATGTACAAGACCTTCACACAGCGAATCAATCACAAATATCATCGAAAGTGAATAATTACGATTGTGTACCGAAGCGAGCTGCGTCCAATTTCTCTTTACTGGCTGCCTCTATAGTAGGTACTTTTAACAATTATTGTTGCTCTTCAAAAATATTGAAGAATTCTTATTTTGCCGCCCCGTTAGCTGCTACTACATGTGCGCCTATGAAATTTCATCCGATCTTAAGAAATTCTTAAGACTACGTTAAAACTTGGGGAACTCTCAAGGTTATGTCTTAGGTTCAGCTCGGACTAAGACCAAGTTAAGACTGTATAAACACGTCAGTGGAAACTCTATGATTCATCTTTACTAGGGCTAATATAAATGCTAAGATTAGGACAAAGAAGTATACTTTACCAAATAAACTCGGTGCACATAAACAACAAATAAAGAGCTGCTTTAAATGGCTATAATAACCTAGTAAATCAACGACAGATTGGTAGTTACGGTGATTGTTTTTAATGCAACAATATTTATGTTTAAAATATTAGTAGCGTACATAAATCCAGAGCCAGTGTATATTGCCAGAGCCAGTGTATATTGAAGAGTACCGCCATGTTTATTCCTCTGACATATGCGTCACTTTGAGGTTTGTAACACAATTCTGTCAAAGTGACGTTTGTTGGCAATCCAAAACATTACTTAAAATTGGCAAGACTGTAAGTCTGTGTCAAATTCGAGGTTAGCAGGTCAGTTTTGACACAGACTGACGCAAAACGTAACCTGCTAACATCAAATTTGACATAGACTCACAGTCTTGCCAATTTCAAGTAAAATTTTAGACATAACTCAATCAGTTATTGCTGATGGGAAACATGGCGGCATTTTCTCGGATCAAAGAATGGCGGTACTCTCCTATATCTACTGGCTCTGCATAAATCAAACAAGCAGAGACACTCACTGTCAGTTTCTTTGATGTCAAAATTCCAATTTGGATGACCTTGAACGGCTCCTGGGGGCTACTTTCCGATAGTACCATATATTTAATAACTACTACATTGCTAGCGGCGTTATACTCAGAGTGAGACTATGTCGGCACCGTAATGTTTTCGGCCGTTTCCAGGCCCTACTAGCAATATAGTAAGTAATACATATATGGATAGTACTAACAGATCACATCCAAGGCCAACTAAATCTATAGGCCGTCTCATTCATCTTCCATAAATAAAGCACTTTAGATGGGAAAGTTCTGTATTACCGGGAAGGACAGAAATGCTATCGCCATCCAACAGTTGCGGGAAAGAAGTATAACATGGCGGGAAATTCAAATTCATGGAAATGAATACTTTTTCATCAAATAAATTGCACAATTGTAATTTAACCTTTAAATCGACATTGTCTTTATAGAAATACTTATAAAAAGCTTCTGTAAAGCAAATCTCGACTTAAAAGTTAAATCGCAATTGTAAATACTAACTATATTTACTGCCAACGACAAATTAATGAAACAAATTTACAGCATGTTAAATATATTTTATATAAAAATATTCAATACACAGAAACAATAAATAAATTATTAGATAGAAATATGTGCAAGATTATCTACAGTACATAGGAATAAAAACGCACTTAAATTACGTACATTTGGTTACTAGTATCAAAGCTAATTATATTTTAAAATAAAATTGAAAAAAAAATAGAATTAAACCATATTACACAGTTTACGAGTTATTATAAAGCAGAGAATTATTGTTAGATCAACTATATAAAATACTATACGAAATGTGGCTATACGATAAAGGTATAGGACCATTGACTGAAAAATATTTGTAAGATGAAATTATAGCTTGTTATAAATATTTTATATAAAAATATAATAAATTAGTAGATAGAAATATGTGCACAATTATCTATAGTACAAAGGAATAAAGCACACACTTTAAATACATTTGGTTGCCAGTACCAATATTTTTAAAATTGTTAAGATTAATATCTTCAAAAATTGTCAAAAAATAATGTAGAGGTTTTTGAAATTTGAAACTGCCAATTCTAAACTATTCAAAATCTTTTCATGAATTTCTGATTATAAGGACTTTTATTTAACATAGGCGATATTCTTTACCCACCACAGGACTTAAACAATGCCAAGGACATTATTTTCTCATTAAGAGGAAATCTTGCTCGTGGTTGTAATGGTTGTAGACGCACTTGCTGATGGATGAGTGTGTTGGTTTATTAACGTTTTCCAAAACATTCCTAAAGTTGGGGCACTTAGCCACTTTCTCCGCATTCAACAATTGCGTTCCCAAATCACGGATGTTATGCTGTAATCTAGCTATCTTCCGACCCCATTCCCCAAACATTTTGGAGAATTTCTTACAGCGAGGTGTTAAGTTCTTTGCGCATGTAACATCCACTGCTTGCAAAATCCCTCGTTTTCTCTGCAAATTAATGTTTATTTATAGTTGAACAACAAAAATTTTTGGTTTTTTGTACCTGCTATTCTGGGAGGACAAAGATCATGTACAGTTGTAGCAGTTGAACTTGTAGCAGGTGGATGTAACACATGCACCCTCGCATTCACTGAAGGAGTAGTTGCAGCACAAACACCAGATGCACTTTCTTCTTGCGTTGTTGTAACGCCCGACGATCAGCTTCCCTCAATCTCTGTACCAGCTTTGTCTGTAACTGTGTATTAATAATAATTTTATTTTTTAATTTAATAAGTACCTGCTACGTTAGGAGGCCAAACAGCTGATATTTCAGTACTGTAACTTGCACTAGTGTCTATTAAATGTTGTGATCTGGTCGAAGCAGTACAAACGTCCACTGAACTACCCTCTTGTGGTAACATATGTGTAAAGTAGATTTTTTTCTATAATAATTTTCAAGGTCAACTTTCTAGGGGATAAGTTGCATTCCTGCAGGGTCCCTAGTTTTAATAATGTTGGTACATAGATTTTTAGTTATTTTTTTTTACTAAAAAAATTATTCATTTTGTGGGATATATCATAATAGTGGGTAAAACGAACAGCATAGTCAACAATTTATTAATTATTAAACTTACAATATTTGAAAATAAACATAATGAACATTTCATGTTAAAAAAAGAAATTTGTCAAGAGTTCAAATTAAGAAACTTTGACATTCAAAATTTACACACAACCATAATTTTGAAAAAGTTTTACCAACACGAGGTATAAAAATTTCCTAGCTTTTTAATCACATATCTACCAACATTGTAACACTTTGACAGTTATTATAACAAAATTCTCCTATAACATTCACATCTGCTGCTGTTTCTTGTGGAGGGTCTACAGCTGGAGCATCATCTCTATCCATTTCTTCCGATATAGCTATAACTTATCAATTGGCATTGACAAAAAAAAACATGAACAGTTCTTTTCCTTACCAGATAAACAGAGTGTGGGGACTGCATCTGTTCAAAGCCCTCTTCTTGTGCCCGGAACCAAGTACTCTTGGGCAAAATGCCCATCACAAACATAATGTGTGTGGTAGATTTGGTCACGCTGCAAGTCCCACAGAAAAGTTTGGTTAATTTTTTCTATCCACTTCTTCAATAAACCAGGTTCTCTCGGAAATCTATGTCTCTTGTTGGCGTGATTGGTACAGCCACGTATACAACACTTATTTCTTTGTACGCTTTCATTTCAAACCGAATAACGGAAACTGAAAAACAAAAATACTTCTTAACCCAATCACTCAAGTCAATAAAATAAACGTAACAATGAACTACTTACTCAAAGCTGACACAAACAAACCACACAGGGCAGCGCAAACTTTTAGAACACACTTTGGACAAAATGTTCAATGAATATAACGTACCGGCTTCTAAACAAATGCAAGAACAGGACACAGCAACAACAAAATTTAAAGTTTAACGTTCGTTATTCGTCAGTTTGTCGGTAAAGTCGAGGCCATAAATACAGCAATTCATTTCATCAAGGTAGCGCCATGCAACGGTTGTGGGAAATGACTATCACCTCAGCTTCGCACCTGGTTCATACCTCAAATTTTATTCCAAGGTCACCCGTATAACTTTCCTATCTAAAGTGTTTTATGTATGTCATCTTCTCACTCTCTCTAACTTTCAGAACAGTCGTACAATTAGTAACGGCATTTCTAGGCAACTTATTTAATTTTTTGGCGTGCAAGTGACGTATTTGAAATTTGTTACAGCCCATTCACTTTAGATATCAATTGTCAATGTCAAAATTAAAATTAAAATCACCCTTTATAGCTGTACAGATAGATACTTTTAGTGCAACTGTATGTCACTAAAAATTGCTAGTGTCAAAGATATGTCAAATATCTTAGGTTATCGTTCTACCGATGTTTCTGATATTGCAGAATACGCCTGTGATACGTGTTTTACGTTTGGCAGTACTGAAAACATTAGAGATTTGCAGGTTAAGATTTGTGTCAATCTGTGTCAAATAACAAACAAAACCTAACCTAGTAACCTCGAACTTGACATAGACTGACAATACACATCAGTACTGCCAATGTATAACATGTATTACAGGCGATTTAGCCTAAACATGGCGGCTGAAACCACGTGATCTAGGGAGCCAATCAAAAATAGGACACCCCATTATCGCCACTGTAATTGGTAGAACTTTGTGCTGCCATGTGATAGTCAAGCTTAGAAATACCCCCCGAGTCACTGTCCCAGGCACTCTAGACAGGTTTCAACATTTGGCATGAGTATCTCTACGTGTTTGATGCATTGAGATGGTATTGGGCCCTACGCCCCTGCTCTGATTGCAGTGCGATATGAAAATTAAATTAAGCACAGAGTAGAGATGTTGTATCCGGCCGCAATGTTAAAATCATTATAATTCAGTAAATGCATTTGACAAGTTTGAAATGCCTGTGTTCAAATAAATGAATGAATTCAGAAATCCTAAGCAGACAGCTGTCTTTTCACAGGGTTGGAATCCTAGTTTAAATTAAATTAATTACTATGTTTGGCAGAATAAATTGCCTAATAAAATCAAATTATCACAAAGAGGTTTGCTACGTGCAGGTATGCAACATAGAATTCATGTTAGCTAATTTAAATACATTTTGTGAACGATTATAAAAAGGTATGAGGCGAAGGAATGATAAGATTGCAAAAGAGAAAATAAATAAGGCAAAATAACAATTATAAGAAGAAATTAGGACTTGGTAAAATATGCAAGAAAAAAAGACACTTAAGTGTTTAAATTTGGTGAAAAGCACACAGGAGATTCAAAAACATTCTAAAGAAAGTGAACGAGATGTGAGACAATACAAATACGTGAACAGACAATAAAAACATTTAATAACACGTGCAGTGGCGCCAAAAGACAATTTAAATACTGAACCAATGTGTACAATAAATTAGATTATAAGAATTGTGTAGTTTTAGTTGCTGTTAAGAATAATTAATATAAAATGTACTGTCTTTGAACTTAACTAATATCCTGTTTTTGTAGATTTATTAGATAGGCAGTTGTTTATAACCATTGAAAAAAGGAGAAACAGTTGTATAAATTATTTTATGACACACCAATTTATGCTCTGAGTTTAAATAAAGATATCTTATATTTACAATTTACTTGCATCAAAATAAAGTATACTCTAGAACTCGTACTAGTACTCTAGCTCTAGTACGAGTGTGGGCAACGTTTTTCACGTCAAAAAGTTCAACTCCAAGTAGAAGCTTCCGATCTTGAGGTCGTTCACCCAGCACACGGCTACGAGGGTCGACAGCAGCCAGACCAAGGGAACCAGGACCGTGTGGACTTTGGAGAGCATCGCGAGGGCCGACAGCAGAGTGAGCAGTAACCCCAGCACCCGGTGCAGCGAGTTCAGGAGGAGTTCCAGCTCAGGCTCCCATCCGAAGACGCTACCGGCCACATGAAACAGTAAAGGAACTGTAAAACTTTAAATAATAGCTGGAGGAGCCGGAAATTTACGTACCAGCGAAACGACATCAGAAGCAACAAAGGCCAGGCGTATCCAAGCCGCTAAAAGAGATATTTTGCCAGTAATTGCAAATTGTAGCCGAATTGTGAGGTTAAGTTTCCAAAACAAAAGCAATCTACCCAAACAGCGTCAGTTTAACAATCCAGGATCAGTTTAGGCTAAAACAAAAAAATTAGAACCGCCAAAATAAGATTATTTAAATATTTACCTGATTTGACGTTCACAAAGTTAGAATTTGCGATTCAAAGGACATGTTTAATGCGAGGTTAGAAACACCTTTGTAGATTTGATAGCATTTCGTAGTTCTACGACTGCGTATTTAAGTCGAAATACGAAAGCAGTGGCGTGCCGTTTTAAATAACTTATTGCAAATTGTCATGAAGCTACCCTTTGATGAGAGTTGAATCTTTACCGGAGCTAGCGTATTTAAATCATATTTGCAGTCAGATAAAATAAAAGAGGGGCATAATAAAATTTAATTTGAAGTAACAAAATATAACAATCTGATTTTACACAGTTCAAGATCTGGAAATTCATAATTATTAATTACTGATTTATTGTGTGGAGCAAGTTAATTATTATATTATTTTTCTTACAAACTAAAACCCCATATCATTACAGTATGTACGCTGATATTAGTTTTAAAATAACTCTAGTTTACTCTATAAATGTAAGTATCTGTAATTTGCTAATACATCAATTACTTCTAATAATACCTACTTGTTCCAGGTCTTGCAATCTCAACTGTTGCTGTAATCATATATCATTGAGCGAAAAAGTGTAACCTTCCAAGCCAACATTAGACTGGCCATGATGACCACTAATCAAGATGCAGCGGATAATAATTTGTATAGTTCAACAGCCACTACACTGGACATATTAAAAAACATAGATAACAATGAAGATATTAACAAATCATCTATCAAAGAAGACATCGAAACCACTAACGACATTAGTGATTATTCGGAAATTGCTATTAAATGCGAGTTTGAAATTAAAGACCAAAATTATATGGCTCAAAATTCAACAGCTCAGAGTTTAGTTACACATCTAAAGCCTCATACTGGCAAAAAGCAATTTCCTTGTTCTGTTTGTGAATATAAATCTGCCCACAAAAGGAATTTAGTCGCACATATGAAATCTCATACTGGCGAAAAGCTGTTCTCTTGTTATGTTTGTGAGTATAAATCTGCCAACACAATTATTTTGTCACACATATGAGAACTCATACAGGCGAGAAGCCGTTCTCTTGTTTTGTTTGTGAATATAAATCTGCCCTGAAACACCAGTTAGTCACACACATGAGATCTCATACAGGCGAGAAGCCGTTTTCTTGTGCTGTTTGTGAATATAAATTTGCCCAGAAACAGCATTTAGTCACACACATGAAAACTCATACAGGTGAAAAACCGTTCTCCTGTTCTCTTTGCAAATATAAAGCTACTCAAAAAAATAGTTTAGTGAAACATATTAAATCTCATACTGGCGAAAAGCCGTTTACTTGTATTGTTTGTGAATATAAATTTGCTGAGAAATATAGTTTACTTGCACATATGAAAACTCATTCAGGCGAGAAGTCGTTCTCTTGTTCTTTTTGTGATTATAAAACTTCCCAGAAACAGCATTTAGTCACACACTTGAAATCTCATACAGGCGAGAAGCTGTTCTCTTGTTCTGTTTGTGAATATAAATTTGCCCACAAAAGGAGTTTAGTCGCACATGTAAAAACTCATACAGGCGAGAAGCCATTCTCTTGTTCTGTTTGTGAGTATAAATCTGCTTACAAAACTAGTTTAGTCGCACATGTGAAATCTCATACAGGCGAGAAGCCGTTCTCTTGTTCTGTTTGTGAATATAAATCTTCCCGCAAAAGGTGTTTAGTCGCACATGTAAAAACTCATACAGGCGAGAAGCCGTTCTTTTGTTCTGTTTGTGAATATAAATCTGCCCACAGAAGGAGTTTAGTCGCACATGTAAAAACTCATACAGGCGAGAAGCCGTTCTCTTGTTCAGTTTGTGAATATAAATCTGCCCAGAAACACCATTTACTCGCCCATATGAGATTTCATACAGACGAGAAGCCATTCTCTTGTTCTGTTTGTGAGTATAAATCTGCTTACAAAACTAGTTTAGTCGCACAGGTGAAATCTCATACAGGCGAGAAGCCGTTCTCTTGTTCTGTTTGTGAATATAAATCTGCCCTGAAACACCAGTTAGTCGCACACATGAGATCTCATACAGGCGAGAAGCCGTTCTCTTGTGCTGTTTGTGAGTATAAATCTGCTTACAAAACTAGTTTAGTTGCACATGTGAAATCTCATACAGGCGAGAAGCTGTTCTCTTGTTCTGTTTGTGAATATAAATCTGCCCGCAAAAGGAGTTTAGTCGCACATGTAAAAACTCATACAGGCGAGAAGCCGTTCTCTTGTTCTGTTTGTGAATATAAATCTACCCACAAAAGGAGTTTAGTTGCACATGTAAAAACTCATACAGGCGAGAAGCTGTTCTCTTGTTCTGTTTGTGAATATAAATCTGCCCAGAAACACCATTTAGTTACCCACATGAGATCTCATACAGACGAGAAGCCGTTCTCTTGTTCTGTTTGTGAGTATAAATCTGCTTACAAAACTAGTTTAGTCGCACACATGAGAACTCATACAGGCGAGAAGCCTTTCTCTTGTTCTGTTTGTGAGTATAAATCTGCCTACAGAAATAATTTAGTCGCACACGTGAGAACTCATACAGGCGAGAAGCCGTACTCTTGTTCTGTTTGTGAATATAAAAGTGTCCGCAAAAATAATTTAGTTGCTCATATGCAAAGTCATACAGGCGAAACGCCATTCGCTTTATAAATATAAATCTGCTCACAAAAATAGCTGCATCTCGCATATGAAAACTCATACAGGCGAAAAACCTGATTCTTATTTGGTTTCTAAAAATAGAACTGGCTGACAACAGATTAGTCATACATGTGAAATCACATGCGCAAAACACCCTTTTTTTTGTTTCAAACATAGAACAGCAGTAAAATTTAATTCAGTAACACATGAAACTCCATACAGGCGATATACCTTGGTGAAGGTGGAACGCACATTATTGCTGAGCGCACTTACAGCGCATTAAAATAGTTGTGATGTTGGTATTCATAGATAAAATAGAAATGTCATTGATATGTAACCTCAATTTCTTGTTTGTAATAAACTTTGATCATTCTACTTAAGCAGTGTTTCATTAAAAAACGCTAAACATTTTATATGGTGCCAAAACCCTACCGAAGCAAAGAAGCGAAGTTAGTTGGCTCAAGCTGTTACGCTATGAACTCTACTTTATGACAACATCGGACCGGACATGTATTGGCATTGTTTACCATTGCACAGTGCACCAATGCTCTGAAACGCACTAAGAAATACATGACATGAATTGCTCAAATTTCACTGACATTACTTACTACGGCACTTGTAGATGCTCTGGAACGCAGTAAACAATGGATCGCTTATGCTGTTAAATGAAAAGGCCAATGTTTACTTCAATAGATAGCCATATATTGCTTTGGATAGAAATCATAATGAGAGGCCAATAACTCTAAATTATAAATAAGCAATAAAAACATTGGATAACTAGAGAGAAAGAAGAAAACGTTTTACTCAATTATGACCTCTTTATAATTTCCAATGCTTTTATTAGTTATTTATAATTATTAATCTTTCTTCGCCACTTATAGTACTTGGTACAGGGTATAATCTGTATGTTTCCATTCTCTTCTAAGCAATCGAATTTCTAAATTGTGATTTGCCATCTTTCATATTGCTATGTTTTTAAGCCCTACGCATCAACGCTGTTAGCATTGCCAAATTAATGGACATTTCATGAAAGCTCAGAGTGAGATATTTTATATAACTGCAAAGCTAAAACTTGAATTTGCCAGAATGAATACAGTTGTAATGAGATGCCAGTAATTGCAGAATAATTAATTAATGAACACAATAAGCACAGCTCAATTCGCACAGGGATCTAAGTTGAATGTAAGTTCAGTTAATTGATTCGGTTTGTGCTAAAGTAAATGCCAAGCCGAATGAAATTTAATAATTACAAGATGGATCGCAAACGCAAGGGAATGAAGCGTAGAATTCAGGTACAGTTTAATAGTGAAATCCAGTCAGGGTTTTATAAGAAAGGTAATTGAAAGATAGATAAGCTGAAGAACATGCAACGAGTAGATAAGAATGAAGGCAGTAATGCATTTGAAGGAAACCGTAAGAATCAAAAGGCAAGGGTTACAGGAATTGCAGAAAAGCAGACATATGAACTTAAAAATGTGTGTGAAAAGAAAACAGTGAATTCAAAGGAAGTCAGTGCAGTGACATGTGAATATTTAAAACGCAAATTAAAAAGACGTGCAGTGACAAATAGACACGCAAAATTAATATAAATGTAAATAATTATTTTAGATGTAATATTAGTGTACAAAAATCTTAGTTTTAAGTAGAATTATTGTTAAAAGTTAGTGTTTCGAACCATGTTAATATCCGTATTTAATTTGAAAGTAACTAGCTTTTGTTTATAACAAGGGGAGAACAAATGAATAAATTATTTTAATGACAGCCAGTTTTTGTGTCTCCAGATAAACTAAGTTTTTACATAGAAGCCAATTGAATTTATTAATAAAAAGTACACCATTGTATTGGCAATCTACCCGGCTACAAGTGGAAGTGTGGGTTTCAATTTCCCTTATGTAAAAATAATTTCCCACCGTTGACGTCTCCAAGAGCTTCGCCATACCCATCCCAGCCTACGATCTTGAGCCACAGGCATAAAGAGGTTTCTGAGCCCGGGATTTCAACTGCTGCACGTCCGTCCAGCGTATAGGAGTCCGGCACGTCAATCCCAGCACCCCAGGAGAAGATCTGGCCACTTGACGCCATCCGAGGAGCTTGCCGCAGACTGCAGAAATCGCAGGTTAGTTTTACAAGGAAATATTGGCGCTAGAAGCCTGAAACTTACCATAAAGCAAGAGTACGACCCGAGGAAGCCGATCCCAGGCATATTAAACATCTATTAGAAGCCATAGATCCGGAAATTGCAATAATCAAAGTTGAGGTTATGTTTTTCCAAAAACCGACGCTATAAAAACAAATGAAATAGCGTGCTCGTAAGATCTGAAACAAAAGACAAATTAATGCCGGGAAAACAGTCTAATTCAAATATTTACCGATAGGACTTTGATCGATTTCACGATATTTATCAGTCAATAGACACAATCTTGCAAACGGCGTCCATTTTGGTTAACACTTGACCTAATTTCAGATTTTAGATTGTGCGCGTTTAAGCTAAAGGCGGAGAACAGATCCGTATTTAACGATTTTGATCAATTATGCATTCAGGGTGGACCCAACCGAGACGAGCAATTGCTTTACCGAAATTTGAGCTAGCGTTTATATTTGATTAGTTGCAGATAAATAAGATATTATAAAGGGCATACAACTATTTATTTTAGCTATCAATTGACAAGTAACTTTTAATTTACCTAAGATTTGATAACACGAATACAAAAATATATTAGCGTGGTACCCTTATTTAGAAAAATTAAATTAGTAACAGATTATAGCACCAAATTAGGCATACCATCCCAGTATATCCTACAGTTTTATTTTGTTGCTCCAATTTATGATCAACCTCAGTTAATGTTTCTACTTTGTAATTATCTAGTTCCTTACTAAGTTTATCGTGCT
This sequence comes from Agriotes lineatus, assembly GCA_940337035.1. Taxonomy (NCBI): domain Eukaryota; kingdom Metazoa; phylum Arthropoda; class Insecta; order Coleoptera; family Elateridae; genus Agriotes; species Agriotes lineatus. The sequence goes on along the minus strand of CALNHX010002065.1, from coordinate 81,998 downwards.
TTAATTTGCAATTTCTACTTTTTCCTTGAAGTCTAGTTTTGAATTTTGTTTTAACACCTTACTTAATCATTCCATAATTTCTTTAATGTTCTGTTCTCTTTTGCATGTATGTCAGGTTTTATGTAGACTTTCCTTCTCTAAGCTTTCCCTGCTCTCTGTACTTTGTGCTTTTGAACACCTTCCATTTTAATTAATGTCGACTTTTAATTATTAAAAGTTGCAGAATAAATAAATTTAGATCACCAATCCTCATAAGATTCACTAATAATCACAAACAATTTCTCCCTTGATTCTACTTAATTAACATTTACACTACTTTGTATCCACATAAATAAATATTATGGTATATGAGAAAGTTATTAATCGCCGCAAAACACGAGTTAGCTACAATATTTTTTCGTTCATCGTATATTATTAATTTGAAGAAAATCTAATTTTATTCCATGAAAATAATTTGACACTTAAAGTTTTGACATTAATAATATCTTTGATTAGCTATACCAAAATCGTCTATTAATAAAAAATCATTCATTAATACTGGTTATTAATAAGCGATTTTTAAAAATCCTTCATTAATAAAAAATATTAATTAATAAGGGTCATTAATAGACGATTTTCTATACATTAATAAAACCCATAAATAAACGATCAACGGAAATAGTTATTTAACAAACAAGCATGTTAATGAGAGCGAAAAATAATCGAGACATTTTAACGTGTGAGCGCTAGCGAACACGTTAATTGTTGAGATTATTAATCCCCGATTAACACACAATTTGGTTACAATAGTTTTTCGTTGATCGTATCTTATTAATTTGAAGAAAATATAATTTTATTGCATGAAAAGAATTTGACACTTAAAATTTTGACATTAATGGTATCTTTGATTACTTATACCAAAATCGTCTATTAATAAAAAAATCATTCATTAATGGGGGTTATTAATAAACGATTTTTATAAATCGTTCACTAATAAAAAATCATTCATTAATAATGGTCATTAATAGACGATTTTTTATACATTAATGAAACCCATAAATAAATGATCATCGAAAAAAATATTAAGTAATTGAAATGTTTCAGTCTACCCAATCATGATCTCTTATTAACTACAATGTATTTATTGCTTATGTATAATTATTAGCTTCCCATTCTGATTTCTCTCCATAGCAATATATGGCTCTCAATCGAAGTAAACATTGGCCATTTTATTTGACACCGTATGCGGCCCATTGTTGACCGCGTATCAAAGCATGAATAAGGGCCATGTTCTGTGCCATAGTAAACAATGTCAGTGAATTTTAAGCAATGTTTGTCGTACATTTCTTACTGCGTTTCTGAACACTGATGCACTGTGCAATGGTAAACAATGTCAATACGCCGCTGTTACCACACGTTTGATTGCGTTGGGGGGCAAGCGGTAAAATATCGCCTTCGATTGTCCCGGGCTACTCAGTGAGAGGGCGTCATCTGTGAAACTCGTCAAGTCCGATTCTGTTTCAGGATAAAATAACAACATAAAATGTATCTATAATGCTTACGGCGCCACCGCAATTTACCAACCTTGGATGAAATTGCCTCGCTACCAGGGCAACTGGCTTTTGTACAAAATACTTTGGAGTTCAATTGCTGGTTTCGTTACAGTCTGTTTTAAAAATATTTTCATATAAGAAAAGATTAAATGACACTTGGCACACTAAATGCACTTGAGGAGTGCGTACTTTATGGTATCAGCAAATTATTCAGTGAAATATCAAAAGGTAATTTAACAAAGTACTTTATATTACTTTTAAATGATTAGGGTTATAGGCAGAAACAAACGATAATGCCGACTGTACGAACACAATAAACTTGTCAGATTAGGATATACACAAAAATAATCGCATAAGACAATCGAAGAACAATAGCATAAATTCAGCATGCACGTAAAATATATCATGTCCCCCGCTAGCGTTAGAACAAATAGTTTACAAACAAAGAAGCCTGGGCTTAGGATGATGGGGTCAGCCTTGATTGTACCAGGCTACAATGATTTTAAATTGCAGCTATGCACCGAACCTCCTTTTGCTATTGCGTACAGAATAAATATGGCTACAGCTAAACATCGCCAAAACAAAATAAAAGGCATAATGCCTACATTAAAAGGTAGCGCTATAATTTACTTTAATCAATCGAATCACACTATACACCAGGAATCGCGCCACTAGCATTCTTCAAGCTGTACCAAAAAGGTCTGATTACAAACTTAGGAATTAATAATTCACTTATACAAATACCTGGTCGGAAGGTTGATTCAGACTACAGCTGTTCTGGGTTGAGGGACCCTTAGGCCTTGATGTAAGGGAGGCATTCCGAACTCGTAGCAAGGTTTCTTTTGGAATTTGGTATGGGAACAGCTTTCAAATCACTTCCTACACTCGGTTTCCTTTTCGGACGCCGCCTCCTGGCTGACCCACAACAAATTGTAACGCGTTGCGGAAGTCCGCAAATTGCGAAGAACTACATGTTGTATCTTGAACTTTAAATTAAATTAGTGAAATTAGCCCCGATATCCGGCCACGCCGTGTAATTTGGATGAAACACACCCAAGATCATAAAATTAAAGAGGCTAATCACTCTCAATTCGCCACATACAATTCGACATTACCCGAAGGACGGACCACTTCTTATGTGTTTGCTCTTCAAGGCACCGCGTCCGAGTTCCTACAAATTCGCGGTAAATCGGCAGACAGTGGCGTCACTAGCCATCTCTCTTACACATACGTTTTTCAACCGTTGAAACACATTGTACAACGATTAGTAATCAACGTAGTACAGGGAATTTAAACTAATTGACCTAAAAACAAATTATCAAGCTAAAAACTGGTATGAATGTACGTTATGAGTTACTGAATGAGAATATGTGCTGTTGCAGCATTTGCGAGGTGGGATATAGCTGTCGTCTTGGAAATAATTAGATAGTTCTTTTTTCGGGGAAAATTTTATTTTAAAAATTATGATTAAAATATATACTCAAAAAAGTAGATATTAGCTTTTTAGCTCATCTTAAATGTGGATTTACTCTAATTAATATAATGTTTGCATTTTTAAATTATTTTGTAAGTAAATCAGTAAGGTACAGAAAAAAAATGTTTTTAACATATTTAATAAAGAAAACAAGCTAACAACTTTTGTCAGATTGAATGACGGTTGAAGAATGTTCAAAATATATATTTATATGTCCGGTTTTAGAACGTTCTTCGACGTTTTCCGGTTCCCAATCTCCATCTATTACGATTTATCCAATCTCCATCTTCTAAGTTGCGCTCGGACATAGCTTTTCTGATATTTCCTGCCTACATTTTTCTTGGCCGTCCACGTCTTCGCCTTTCTCGAGGGGTCCAATTTATAACTTGTTTGGGGATACGTTCATCTCCCATACGTTGCTAATAGTTTGTGTTCCTCAATCCCCATTTTTCATATTGTTCCTTTAGTTTGCGGCCCATATATTCCAGATCTGCTTTGTCCTGTGCTACAATCACCTGATCATCGGCGAAGTGCAAGGTATATAACGTTGAATCGTCTGTAATCGGAATCCCCATTCCCTGGCATTTTCTTCTCCATTGGTTTAGGACTTTATCCTTACCTCAGGCCTTTTGTCACTACAAAGCCCTTAGATATTTTATTCCCAATTTTTATCTGCGATATTGAATTTTCGTATAGTTGTTTTATCGCTTGTATAATGGTAGCGTTTATATTACTTTTTTCTATAACCTCCCACAGTTTACATATGGGAACACTACCATAGGCTTTGGGTAGATCAACAAATAATAGGTGGGTATCTCTAGCGGTGGCCATTTTAGTTTCTATTATTTGGGTTATGCAGAATATATTATCGACACATGAGCGTCCAGCTCTAAATCCGCTCTGCTCTTCTAATTCATATGGTTGATATTCGTGTTCGAGCATAATTTTTAGTACTTTACCATATAGCCTACTCATTGTGCTTGTAACCGATATACATCTGTAATTGCTGCATATAGGTATATATTCGTTCCTTTTTGTGGATTGATGTTATCCAGGCTGTTTTCCATTCTCATGGTTCTTCATTTCCATTTAGGTATTTATTAAAAAGTACAGTTAACATCCTTTGCAGTTTTTTCGATCCGTATTTTATAAGCTCCGGTGGTATTCCGCCTGGACCGGACGATTTCCTATTTTTTAGCGTGTTTTTCATCATTTCTGCGTGGATTGTTATATCTTCTCCCTGGACTCTATATACTTTAGGAGATGTTCTTATGAATTCTTGCCTTTGTTCTACCAATAGTTCTCTGTCTCTCCACTTGTCCGTTGTTATAATTGGTATATTCGTTTTATACGACTTGCTTTTTTGTATGTGTTTTAAAAACTTCCACGCTTCTGATAATTTAGTGCCGCCTATATACGTATCCAACTGTTTGCAAATTCTTTCCCACCATGAATTTTTATCGGTTATTATAAGACGTCTGTACTTAGCCTGTTCCCGTTTATACAGTATTTTATCTGATATATCTTTCGTATTCAACCATTTGTGGTAGACTGTTTGATTTTTCTGCTTTTGCTCTTCTAAATTTTCATTCCACCAGTCGTTCTTCCTGTTTAATTTTGGGTATTTTTCCCCAATTGCTTCATTTACTGCTTGGTGGCTGCCTTTACGATATGACGCTACGCGTCTAGTGGTATTTCCGGCAATACATTCAGTAGGTATAATCGATTATATTCGATCGTCTAGTTATACAGTATGTCCCCGGATTGGGTTACAAAGAGGGAAAAAAGTTTATTTTTGACTTCTCAAAAAAAACACTCTTTATAAAAAACCCTGCTTTTTCTCAAACTAAAAATGCACTTGCCAAAATTTAAAGATCCCCTTTCGTATACGGGGGATATTCGAAAATATGAAAATGGATAAAGAATAAAGTACCCTTATTTTTCAAAATATACAATAATGTTAATTGGAAATATTTGTTATAACATTTCTATTAAAAATTATAATTGCTTTGAATTGCTAATATTGCTATTGATGTTTGGATCACGTATTATTAATTTTTTTAAGATACCTGTGTTTTTGTTGACACAAATATAAGATTTTTAGCATCAACTTCGGGTCGCATAAATTTCAGGTTAAGTGATCGAAACTGAAATTCGACAATACACTCTTATCGTATCCGCCAATAAATTAACTTTGAAGTATCGCGTTTGGTAATTCGCAGGGTAGTGGAAGAATAAGAAAAACCAGTGAAAATTGTTTTTTAGAGCAGGTGGCTGTGACTTTATATTTGACACCTACTTTTAATTCTAAGCAACTTTTTCAAATAACATTTTAGTCTATTTTGAAAAATAAGGGTGCTTTACAATTGAGCCATTTTCATATTTTCAAACCTCCCCAGTTAACGAAAGGGAATATTTAAATTTTGGCAAGTGCATTTTTAGTTTGAGAACAAGCAGGGTTTTTTACAAAGAGTAATTTTTTTTAAGAAGTTAAAAATAAACTTTTTCCCACTTTGTAACCCAATTCGGGGACATACTGTATAATATATGATAAATGACTGCAAAATCGTCGATATTTTAACTAGTGATGGGCATAACCGGACAATTTTCATAACCGAATTATTTGCATTCGAATGATATTAATAACCGAATGATTATTTGAATAATCATTCGAATAAATTTTGGCTCTTGATTCGTTTCGATTAAGTCAGCCGATTTGCCGGTTGGCGGTTCACCGTCATCTGCATCGACATCGTAACTTGCAGATAGCAAAGGAACCAAAACATAATATGTACGGTCGGCGCCTTAGAAATCGGGACACGTAATATGTTCTTCTAGTTTTTGGAGTATTCTTGCTCCGGTTACTTCATTAATGTGAGATGGCATTTCATAATTGACAAACAATAAACAATCTGACGTAACAATTAAAACCATAATAACTGTAAAAACCCAGTTTATACACTTAAAAAATACATGCAAAATATATCATAATAGTGTGTAGTGCCCGATTTCTAAGGCGCCGACCGTACATTATGTGTTATGTATTGGAAATTAAGAGGTATTTATTAAGAAGTGTAGAAAGAACTATTGCTAATCGCAATAAGAACAGGCAGGGAGGTGATCCATCATGCTGATAGTGGAGGTGTCTTAATTAGAAGCAATAAAACGCAGTAGTCTTCTCCACGTACATTTATTAAATAGGCGACATGTTTCGAAACCAAACTGGCTTCATCTTCAGGCCAAAATGATCATCTACAGAGGCATATGGTTAACAATAGTGTACAATGTAAAGTGAATAACTTACTGGTTAAAAACAGGTGAAACCACGTGTTCAAATTTATAGGTTAAGTTGAGGTTAAGCGCTGAAGGCGAGGTAGTAATAAAAAATTCACAAAGAACACTACATTGGAGAAGAACATTAATTCAATAACCAGTAAACTACGTTATAAAGATCGTTGTACTGGTTATTTCATCAAATTTAACAAATTAAAAAACGGCAAGTAAAATAGCAACCATTCTCTGACGGAGAAGGCACTAGAATGGGAAATTTACGGTCAGTACAAAAGTAACTAGAACCAGATCAAAAGTCCCTAAATTCGATGACACTGAAATTACCGGAGAGGGTCAGAAAGTAAAAGAACAAAGTTAAAACCAAAAAGGCAAAGACAAAACAACTATTTAATATTGAGGAGAATGTAATTAGTATCAAAATCTGTGACTTCATTGAGTCTGTATTCATTATTGTTAGACATAATTTCAAAAATTTCGAGTAAATTCAACAACCTACCTTTATTAGCTATATGTAAAAGAACAGGGGTAAACGTTTATCTTTATCGATCGGGCGGGTTAAAGGCGTCGCCTCTTATATTGAAACTTTGTAGATGTAAGCAAATAAAAAATTGTTTTATAGCTTGATGCGTTTGCAGTTTTTAGGCGTTCAGGTTTCAGGTCCCCAGAATTTGATATTTTTTATGATAGGAGGTAGGTACGCGATAACCAAATGGTGTTTTCAGTACAACCTGCTTTGTTTATGAGTTATGACGTATTTATATTTACAGAATTTTGAGCACTGCGTAGGTCGCTTTGAATAGAGGCTTTATATTCAAAGTGTAGTACGTATCAGCATGAGGTTATTTTTCATTTGAATACTTGGAACGAAAACCGAGTTACATAGGTTATTTCAATAACCGGATAACCGGTTATTTTTCATTCGAATAAGCCCATCACTAATTTTAACTACGATTCGACAACGCAGACGATTCATTTTGCCATTTATAAACTAGTAGATGATAACCAGGCAACATTTGTGTTTCAAACGTAATCTTACGTCCGTTCTTCACCTGTAACTTGGTAATGAGTGTTTTTATGCAGGAATTTTCGTCTATTCTTTCAGCATAAGCTAAACGCCAACCTTAACTTATCATAATCATATACAGTGCGTACCAAATGTATGGAACCGGCCTTGTTATTTCAAAACTATTCAAGCTAAATCGATAAAATTTAATATGCATGCTGTTTACAAAGCCTTCGATTATTTCCACAGTTTTGTTGTTTTTTTAATTGACAAGGTCGGGAGCTGCACAGCTAATTTGATTTTTTTTAAATAGGAAGGGGGGTCAAATCGCATACCGTTTGAAAGTTATTTTCAAATAGAATTCAGCGACATGCCGCTTGCCATAGTTATCTCTAAAGATAACTTCGCTATTGTAAATTAAAGATTTTTGAGTAGGTATTAACTGGATTATACCACTCCCTCTAACATCAACCAATGAAAAACGGCAAAATGCATAGTTACGTATGTACTAACTTTTGATAATGTACATAGCAACTGACAATCACATACCTAACTGATTAATAGGTGATAATCACACGCCTTCACAAATATCACGTTACCTGCTGTCAGTACAATTGTCATAACAACCACATTAACTGTACTTTTAATATTTAAAATACACTATTCAAACGTTGTTTATTGACTCGTGATATAATCTAGCCGAATGCAACTCGTGTCTTCTCGATTATCAAACCATTTCTGTTTCCACTTGATATATTGTTTTAGGCAATCACGCTCGTCCTTCGGACTCGCGTAATTGCCAAACAATATATCTCGTGTAAACAGAAATGATTATTTTATAATCAAGAATCCACTAGTTGCATTATATATGATTATACCACTCCCTCTAACATCAACCAATGAAAAACGACAAAATGCATAGTTACGCATGTACTAACTTTTGATAATGTACAAAGCAACTGATAATCACATATAAGCCGTTCACGATCTTTTTGGGTCAGGTGAGGCTATGACCATCTAGTAATTTTGTTGGCAGAACCTCTGTTGCAACTAAACTCCCACATGGAAATTGACACTTTTTGTGTTAGGTTAGGTTGTTTTCAGTTTAAGGTTATATTTTCTGAATAGGTACATTGTTGCCGGATATTCTGTAGTTTCCACATCGACTCGCGTTCTTTTAAATTTGGCCTGTTCTTTTTAAATTGGAAGTAGCATCGTTTAATGGAAATTTTTTGTTGTAACAAAATTATTTTGGGCATTTTGACTTTTCCCTTAACGGAAATTAAAATTATATCTATACATTTGATAAATTATTCATTTTCTTACGAATATTAAAATAATAAATCTGGCAATGTGGTGGCAAGAGAATGTCGAACAGACACTGACAGAAAAAAAAAGTTGCATCCGCTATATCATCGAATCAGTTAGTCCAACATGAAAAGAAAAAATCATAGCCAACTCTGTCCCAAAAAGGTCGTGAACGGCTTATACCTTCCTGATTAATAGGTGATAATCACACGCCTTCACAAACATCACGTTACCTGCTGTCAGTACAATTGTCATATATAATGCAACTAGTGGGTTCTTGATTATTAAATAATCATTTCTGTTTACCCGAGATATATTGTTTGGCAATCGCGCGAGTCCGAAGGACGAGCGTGATTGCCTAAAACAATATATCGAGTGGAAACAGAAATGATTTGATAATCAAGAAGACACGAGTTGCATTCGGCTAGATTATATCACGAGTCAATAAACAACGTTTGAATAGTGTATTTTAAATATTAAAAGTACGGTTAATGTGGTTGTTATGACAATTGTACTGACAGCAGGTAACGTGATGTTTGTGAAGGAGTGTGATTATCACCTATTAATCAGGAAGGTATGTGATTGTCAGTTGCTATGTACATTATCAAAAGTTAATACATGCGTAACTATGCATTTTGCCGTTTTTCATTGGTTGATGTTAGAGGGAGTGGTATAATCATAACAACCACATTAACTGTACTTTTAATATTTAAAATACACTATTCAAACGTTGTTTATTGACTCGTGATATAATCTAGCCTAATGCAACTCGTGTCTTCTTGATTATCAAATCAACCCGAGAACGCGTGACATCTGTCTTACAACGGCTGAACTAATTGTGAGTACATTTGTAGCAGTTGTCTGCGAAGTAGCACGAAATGTACAGTCGTGTGCAAATAAATCTGGGACAGTGTTTTTTTCACATGCAGATTCAGTTAAGAATTGAAGAATATCTCCATGGATTTCCTGCTATCAGAAAGAGTTACATTAAACTTTAACAGGTACTGAAACCCGTAACTCTCTCCGATAAGAGGAAATCCATGGAAATATTCTTCAAATTCTTAACTGAATCTGCATGTGAAAAAAACACTGTCCCAGATTTATTTGCACACGACTGTACATTTGGCATTTAAAATTTCTGCTTAAAAATGACAACCATTCCAAATATATTTGAAAACACTATTCTCCTAAAGTATTAACCAGAAATAGCTCACTGAGATCTTAAATAAAACATCAAAAATCGTATCTTTCTATCTCCTGGTTTACAGTTTCTGTTTTGCATTTTTCACAAGTAAATGTTGCTGTTGAACGACAGAAATACAAATGGTGTGTGGCTATATCGTCGATATTTTAACTACAATTCTATAATGCAAGCGATTCGTGTTGCCATTTATGAACAGCAAACGATAAGCAGCCAACATTTGTATTTAAAACGAAGTCTTGTATACGTCAGCACGACACCTGAAACTTGATAATAGGTGTTTTTTAGGTAGCAATGTTCTTTCAGCATAATCCAAACGCCAACCTTAAGCAGTTAAATATCTTTGAGCACATTTTATACATGTACTGTTTTAATACCAATATTGAACCTAAAAATATAATGTAGCACTTAGTTTTACATTTTTTGAATAATTTAAAAAATTATAAATTTCAGTAAGAGGATCGGACTCGTATATGACAATCCGCACAATAAAATATTTATTCTAATAAGAAACATTGTGATGATATTTTTAATTTCTACCTTGTTCGTAGTAAACGCTTCTGTTCTGGAGCATTTTGGGCGAGTCCACCCCTGGTCATTCCTTTAGAGGCAATCTTGAGCGTAATTCCACTCACGACTGGATGGCATTGGGTAGACCGCTGATTAAGCAAAGAGACTTTACGCTGAAAGAATGCGTGCAGTTTGCAGAAATCGCATTGTCCTTAGAATTTTCCTTTGCCGTTATACTCCACATAGGCGGAGAGATTGCGTTTCTTGCTGTCAATGTCTGCATAGCTTGGTGGTAAATTGCCTTTTTCTGCTGTTGTACCTCGCAGGAGGGGAATTATTAAGGCCCTTTATCGTAAATTTGACTTTTCAATCGCCAGTCGAGGTCCATTATTCTAACGAACATGTAGCATCGCTCTCGACTCCTCAAGCTGAGGTCTCGTAACAAATTTTGCATTTATGCTATATCAAAATGTATTTGAAAAACTTTTGCACGTGAAAATTCTGTGTTTTGTGTCTTCAATTTATTGTTCTGTTCGAAGTACTTGCCTGCTTACATTTCGATTTATGTTTGAAGTATTGCCGTCTAATTTGTCTACCACTGTATTTACGACTTAGCAACCACTTCAGAAAATTTGAATGCCTGCTTGGCTGTCGTTTGCTTATTTCAAGTCAATCTTTCCATAGTTTGTATTCTCGTGACGTCAGACGGGGAAATAATTAGTTGAAATTAGTCTTAAGATTACTATATTCGAATTTCGTGCATCTTGGTGTGCTCATTATAGCGTTTTAAATATTAGTTTCTGTCTTTTTTATTAATCTGCTGTAAAGCAGACATGCAAAACGTATTTTCTATAGCGAAATTATTAGTTGATAGCAAAGGTCCAACTCATCATTTTTTCCTGCGACTACGTTGATGTTTTTTTAAGGTTGGATACGTTGTAAAAACCTGGAGTTTAATTTTAACCTTGTCGCGCCCTCCCTCTAATTTATTCTCAACATACCTATATTTAGAAGTAGCAAACAAGCCCATTTCAGGTACCTTGAACTTCCCTTAAGGTTACTGCACCAAAATTTCGTGTAACGTGGTGTGCTCATTATAGCGTTTTAAATATTAATTTGTGTCCTTTTTTTATTATTTTGTTTTAAGGATAGTAGATTATGTTATTAGGACTAAAAGTGATACTTTATGTGGCGAAGCTGAAGTTTATTTAGCCGAACGTTAGTGAGGCAAATAATTCAGCTAAGAAACTAAATAGGTACCTGGATATGTAAGTATAGAATAAGCGATAATTTAAAAACAGATGAGATTTAAATAGAAAACAATACCTACTATGCAAAAAATCTCTTATTAAATCTAAAAAAACCTAAAAATACTGAAAGTAAAATTCCTACTCTTATATTAGAACTAGATAATATAAGAACTCGAACTGAAAATTGTTCTTGGGCATAATTTTTCATCGGCACCAGTTGCTGATACAGTAGACACAGCCTGATTGAATGTTGTGGCATCTGTTGGTTATTTGTAAAGTTTTTAGCGGCAATTTAAATATTAGTTACTGTTTTGTGATTTAAATTGTAAAGGTAAAACACCTCTTTTATAATACTTTTGTGTATATTCCTTATTCCACATACATTGTCTTTAAACGCATTAGAAATACGTACTAGTATGATATTTTAAAATGATATTACATCATCAGGAATACTTTATCATTCTATTAAGGTTAATTAAACACGTGTACCTATCTAGGTTCAGCTCCAGCTCCACCCAGCAATTAATTTCCTAATTCCTAGAGGATCTTTGCTGGAGCACTGTTTTAGGCATATCCTCACACACAGTAAAATATTAATATATTTTTTGCACACTAACGTGTAATGAAAGTGAAGGTAAGTTTCATGTAATAAAAATAACTTGTGGGTTAGGTTCACACAATTGCGGTGAAGAAGCAAATGATTCAAGCGACTTCAATAATTAGTAGTACACTGTCATGTAATGTAATTGTGCCAAAAGAAGAACAAAAGTTTATCTTCATAATCACCTACACTGCTATTACAGATAGGAATAATCGGAGGGTCAGGTTTAGACGACCCCGACCTTTTAAAAAACCGTAAAGAAAAACGGGTAACCACCATTTTTGGAGATCCTTCAGACTGCCTAATCGAAGGCGAAATACAGGGCGTGCCGTGTGTGCTCCTAGCCCGCCATGGCCGTAAACACGACATTATGCCTTCAAATGTCAATTACCGTGCCAACGTATGGGCTCTCAAGCAAGAAGGCTGCACGCATTTGATCGTGTCCACTGCCACCGGCTCCCTTCAAGAAGATGTCAGACGTGGTGACATTGTGATTTTGGATAGTTTTATCGATAGGTATGTTAAACTGAATAACCACTAGGGCATGGATTGAAATGTCACATTTAGAACCCAAAGCCGCAAGCAAACCTTCTACGATGGTCAGCCCGACTCGCCCATTGGGGTCTGCCACCTGCAGATTGAACCTGCGTTTTGCCAACGCACAAGACAAATTATAATCGAGACTGCACGTGAGGAAGGATTGTCTTTTCACGAGACCGGAACGGTTGTTGCCATTGAGGGCCCGAGATTTTCCAGCAAGGCTGAAAGCCTCATGTTCCGGCAATGGGGCGGGCATGTTATTAACATGACCACTGTGCCGGAGGCAAGTCTTTTTAATCTACAAGTAATAGGCTTTACTAAAAGCGCTTTTCAGGTTGTGTTGGCTAAGGAAGCAGGTCTGTGCTATGCAGCCATCGCCTTGGCCACTGATTATGACTGTTGGAAAGACACCGGTGAAAAAGTATGTGTTGGCGATGTGCTTGCCACTTTTAAGAAGAATGTGGGGAAAGTGGTCAAACTTATTACGCTTGTTGTGCCTAAAATTGCCGAACAGAATTGGAACGACACCATTCAGGAATTGAGAGTAAGTTTTCTGGGTTTTTGATATTAAAATTGTGAGGTTATGTTGCTGTCATTTGATTTAGTCAGACAGTGTTACCACATCGTAATGTATGAACGATGGCAACTTTGTATACGTGCGTTCGGAGCAGAACGTGAGCAGATCGAGTTTTAGTCACTTGTCACTTGACTACTGAACATCAAATATCTGGAAATATTTGCCGAATGCTCAACTGTCATCTGTCACGAAATGTCAAATGAAAAAGTAAATTTCATTGACTATTCAACACTATAACATATAAGCCAATCAGATTGCAGACATTTGCTTTTTTCAACCAATAACAGCAGTATATCACTGAATATTGGGCACCATGCAAAATATTCACAAAACAATGTACGTACTCAAAAAATAAATAGTCTTGTTACGAAGTATCGCTTAGCAACGATGTTCTGTCCTTCGTGATATCGCTAGGTTACGTAACACTAAACCCCAACAAACTGTGTGGCTTGTTTTAAAAATTTTAAAATGCTGTGTTTTGGAAGTATTCCGCTGAATTTAATTGAGAATGAATAATTATATTAATTGGTGGATTATTTTTCAATAAAGTTAATCGTTATGTATTAATATTGTTAAATAGTCGTCCCAAATACCACTCGAAGTGGATATATATTTTTTAAATATTTTGCCATTTCCATAGAAATTATTGCAAATTTCACTCAACAAAATCACATTTAAATGTCACTCGCCTTCGGCTCGTGACATTTTTGATGTGATTTTGTATCGTGAAATTTAAACGCAACAATTTACATGGAAACGACAAAATATTTGTCAAAAATATATCCACTGCTTGTGGTATTACCCTTGATTAATTCATTCATAATCTCTTTTACTGTCGGTGTCGAGAACCATTCATATTCAAAGATTAAATAACGGCGTATGAATAATGACATATGAACAGCGGCGTTATTATAACGCCGCTGTTCATATGTCATTGTTATTATTTATCATGTGCTGATCTTGTTTACTCGGTTGAAATACACGAGCAAATCGAGGTACAGTTGCAGCCAAAAATAAATGGGACAGTTACGTCTATTTTCTCGATTATTCCACTTTTCATCACTGCATTTATAGGTATGTTGCTAAATTACTTTGTCGTATTATTTTTAATTTGGAATTGTTTGGCAGATGTCAAATATTCAATGTTGCAATATGACATATTAATATGTAAAACAAATTCAAGCAGCTAGAATTAGACAAAAATCTGTTATAAGAGTTGTCCCATTTTTTATTGGCCGCAACTGTACATCGAAACACTCACATCGGTACTACTGAGTGGCGACAGATCTCCTCGTTTGGCTCGCTCCGTATTTCACGAAAGATTTCGAGGAAACAACTATCAGAGGTACCTATCCGAACGCAGTTTATGTAGTTAGAAAATGTAACCTTAAAAATATACAGGGTGCTCATTTTAAAACTCCGAGCTTGAAGATCTGTAAATAGGCAATACACAGTGCAGATGCAAGGTGACATTAAGTTTAAAACAAAAGTATTGCTATAATTAAGATCAGAGCCAGCATATTTCAGTACTCGTGACGGTTTAATTTAAAGTCAGATGTGTACTGGATTGTATCTTGCTGATTTATAAAACTCAGGTTCGGAGTTTTAAAATGAGCATCTTGTATTGTACTTAACCTCAATCAGAATGAAAAGTGAACACATTAAAGCCAGGAAGGTGCTGTGCACTATTTCAACCACTCTTTCAGTTCAATTTTACAAAAATAATGATATTCTGTTTGTTTAGGATGCCGTCCAAAGCAGTGTTATGCTGCCACACTAATCTGGTAAACGTCGAGCTCTTCTCGGCACAAAGCTACGTTTTTAGGTGTTTATGCACGATTTACTATACACTGTTTAAAGTTTTATTATACAAAATATTATACAATTATAGAATAAGTAGAAAATGTCTTAAGCACTACTTAACCGTAGTCACCGTTTCCACTTGCACCCATTGTAAAAGCAGCATAATTTAACGTGTTAAATTATATTGCTTTTGTTCGTTTACTTAAAATGTATTTGTATGTTCTAAGAACACATCAGTTTGCTCAGCAACAAAGCGACTGATATGAGTTTAAACTTTCACATTCCGCTAACAACGTAATCTTCAAAACACTATTTTACCACTAGTGCTATGCTAATAAGTGTCTTACTCTTTAAACATTTAAAAGTCTTCGCATGTTGAATGATCAATTAACAGAGAACTTTATACAGCCGGTCTAGTGCTTTGAACAATGCGTGAAATACCTCTCTACGGTGATATGGAATAGCAAATTGTGATGCGGCAAGTTTAAGTTATGTGATAAAAGGTCTAATTATGACAATATTTTTCAGTTAGAGTGTTTAAAACCAGACATTTCAGAAAGTGGGTGATTTCTGCAGCATCAATGACTGTTTATACCATGCAAAATCACGAACACAGTTGTTTATATTTTTGAATTGGTAGAGGTGCCTTTTCTCAACATTTTAGTTTGCTTTTAATAATTTGTTTGTGATCTGATTATCTTTTGATTTTAGAAAATAAATTGTTCTTATATAAATTTTTACGGCAGAAATTGAAGCCAAAAGCCAACTTTATCACAGGAACATAATGCCAAAAATCTGCCAGATAGGGAATCAGTCAGTATTCTAACATAAGAATAATAATAGTAAAGTTACTAAAATATTTTTTGATTGTGTACCATCGATTTTATAGTATCTTATCAGTCCAACCTACTCTAATTACTCGAGTATTTACTAAAGTACTATGCCAAACGTTTGACCAACTTCGCTTCTAGTCAAAAAACTAGCACAATTAATATATAAAAAGTTTGCATTTGTTCAAAACACCAAACTTATCTCGATTACTGAGAATATAGCTTAAGTTGCACTAATGTGATTGGCAAAAACAGCAGCAATCGATTAATCTGCCCTTAATATACTTAATACATTCAGTTAGCTCTGAACTGTTTGAATATTGCTGCTGTTGCTGCCTCATTCCTACATTATATAATACATTTTTGTTAAATTTTTATTATACACAATTTAATTACTTATCGCAGTTTAGTATTATTTTAGTTCGATGTCAATATTATGTACGTAACAATGTATACTTATCAGCAGTGTTAAATAAAAATAAATAAACATTCAGTTTGTTTGCTCTCACTCCCGCTAGAAATAAATATGAAACTTCCTAAGTACACATGATCTACAACGCCCTAGAAACGGCCTTTTTACAGGAATAGAAAAACGTTCCGGTATAAATTACGCAGTTCCCCTAACTCGAGCCCTATGCTTAGAGGTCTGGACTGCTGCTTTTTCTACGCACGTACTTGTTGAAGTAGTCAGGCCTCCAGCACTTGCAGGAGCCGGGAATCAGGAACCAGTCGTAGTACAGACGCACCTGGAAGCAGCCTATCGAGTCCACTCCGTCGCAGTGGGCTGGACGGGGCGTGGAGGCGGAGTCAGCGGGACTTGCTTGTAGACCTGCCCTTTTGTGCAGGTACTGCTGGTAGTTCTAAATGAAGATTAGCATTAGTGCTTTAATTTTGAAATATAACATTTCTGCTGCTGAGCAGATAAGAGAAATTTTTATTATAAAGATCGCAGACTTTTTTTAATTTCAATCATTTTGTTTCATTAACTGATTGACATGAAAATTGTAAGAACCAATTGATAAGGAAAACACATAAAGGAATATGGAGGACACCGAATGGAATCAAATTGACCACCTAATAGAAAGTAAACACATAAAATACGTTCAAGATGCGAGAAGCTACAGGGTAGCTGATGCAGATTCCGATCATTAGGTACATAGTTAGAATGAAGAAAATTGATGAAATACCAAAACCAGAGAAATGAAGAAATTTAATATAAGCCTATTGCAAAGAGAAAAAATATTTAAAGTGAGAATGACAAAAAAGTTACAAGAATTGGAAGTGGCAAAAAACATACAAGAGGAATAACAAAAATACAGCAAACGATTCAAGAGGAAGGCAAATACTACCTTCAGAAAGATTGGCTTGATGAAGGATGTAAGGAGACTATAAGAAGCTGAAACAATGCAAGATTACAAATGGAACATACAGAAACTGTAGAAGTAAAAAGAAAGTAGGTACCAGGAAGAATGAAGAAGGGTGAAAATAATATGCAGAAGTAAAAAAGGCAAAGTATAGAAGAGAAGTTGGAACAAATGGAAGAAAACTTTGTAATAAAGATTTAAGAAACTTGTACCAAGAAACGAAAAAGAAAACAAGGATACCGCTGTAGAAAATCTTACTATTAACATAAAACAAGGAGATCTAATAGGAAGAATAAATAAGAAGCTGGAGAGATGGATGGAACATGTCCAGATGTTAAATGAAGAAGACAATCAAGAAATTCCAGCACCAGAAGACTATTATGCGAGAGACGGTGAAGAGATAGGAGAAATAGAAGCCCCTACCTAACATGAAATAAAAACTAATGCAGAAGATGAAAAATAATAAACAGTCCTGGATAAAATGGAGTAGCAGCAGAAATCATCAAAGAAGGAGTAGAAGTATTGTAAAAAAGAATATAAGAAGTGGCAGTGGAAGTTTAAAGAAAAAACAATGCCAGCTCTTTGTTGCAATTGGAAAAGGTGCTACGAGATATAAATATTCATACCCATGAAATGATCTACCAGCATATCCATCAGTGTGTGGCATACATGGACGATATTGCATTATTAGCAAGATCAAAAGAAGAATTGCAAAGAGTCTGGTGGTTACAACATAAAGGGGAAGAGTATGGCTTAAAAATACATAAGGAAAAAACTAAATAGTATATGGAAATGGAAGGTAACCAGGACTTACTAGGAAGAGAATTAACGTTGAAGACCAGTTGAACAGAATTGCCTGGAGGCTGGATCAGGTTTCTGTTACTACACTGGTTCTTTGTCCCTAATATTTAAGCACAGGAATGAGACTACATTCCTGTTTTAAGACAACTTAGTCAATGTCACTTAAAGGGACGATAATTAGATAACTACCCGAAGTGCACCCTCACACTTCAATATTTAGGCTTGGAAAGGTAGTATCGATGTAAATGAATCAAACTATAATAGTTGATTGGTTTTATTACAAAAATAAATGGGCCCTGTTTACAAATATAACTGCTTACTTATTAACATTTTAAAGTGCAAAGTATAGTTCACTGGAACGATTCTAATATTTCAAAATAATCAGTAAGCAGTATCGTTTCCTGCTTTGTCTGCAAGTACGGACGCTGAACTCTAATACTAGGTCGTGCATTAATGCAATATGCTTGCGCCCACAAATGGCCTTTAAACTAGCTGATTATGATAGCAGAATTGCATTTAAAACTTATGAACTATATTTCGTAAATTTTGAATTGAAATTTATATCTCTTTAATCCAAAATTAAACACCAGTGGAGACAATGAATATAAATTTGCAGTTGTTAGCAGTTTCAATTATTTGGATGTTACACTGATAAATGAAATGGAAGAAATGTATACTTAGAGGAGGCAGAAGTGCAAGATGACTATCAGGCATCATAAACTCAAAAAGCGTATCTAGAGCTGCCAAAGTTAGGTTATACAGTGTGTCCCAGGATTGATGTTACAAGAGGTGAGATGGACTAAACATTTTTGAATTTTATTTTAAGGTTCTGGGATTCGGTCCTGCTTGGTTTGAAAAGAATTTCAAGAATATTTTCAGTTCTTTAAAAACAAGTAGGCCTTGACAAAGAAGCGAAAACTATTTTATTTTCAGGTAAACTACCTTTTTTGTTCATGATACGGCAAAATTTTATTAAGAAACGTTGTTCAGAATGATAAATTATGGCCTTGTACAAAATTTCAGAAAGATCTATGTACTTAGACTAAACCGTAATTTTTAATAAATTTGTCGACAGATCTTCCTGAAATTTTGTATAGGGCTATAATTTATCATTCTGAACAACTTTTCTTAATAAAATTTTGCCGTATCATGAACAAAAAGGGTAGTTTGCCTGAAAATAAAATAGTTTTCGCTTCTCTGTCAAAGCCTACTTGTTTTTCAAAAACTGAAAATATTCTTAAAATTCTTTTCAAACCAAGCAGGATCGAATCCCGGAACCCTAAAATAAAATTCAAAAATTTTTAGTGCATCTCACCTCTTCTAATATCAATCCTGGTACACACTGCATAAGACGTTTATACAGCCTACAGTTCTTTATAGAAGTGAAATGTGGATTATAACGAAAAAACTCAAAAAAAGGGTGAAGGTATGGAAGAACAAGATTTCAAAAAGGATTTTTGAAGGAAAGCAGGAAGAAGGAATGTAGAGAAGAAGAACGAATAACAGGGTACCTAATAGATGTGTATGGACAACCTAGTTTTGTAAAGATGATTGGGACATGTTACTTGCTCGAATAACGGAAGAACAATAAAATAGGCACTAGAGGTAGGTATACGCACCCGAAGAAGAGGCCATCCCAAAAATAAAATGGCTGCAAGCAGTGAGCAGAGATCTCCAACAGCTTTACATATATAAATGGAAGGAAATGTGACTTTAAAATTGTTCGCAGCCGCTGCATTTTCAAATGCGCGGGAGCGTCTTAACTTGCTCCGAGTTCGTCGCTCGAGAAGATTTCAGTCAGTCGTCGCCCGGCATATATTGAACCAGGGTGTTTTTGTGTGTAATATTATTGTGTTATGAAGCCGTTTTGAGAAGATAACGGTCGTTATAAGCATTTTTTGGCTTTGTCAGATTTGATATTTCCAGCACATTGTCTATAGGTTTGATTGATTTAACGTTGGTCGGATATTTTGGGAAATTCTGCCTTTCCACATTTTCTTGCCGCCCACCCGTAACGCATTGTCAGTGCCGGCATATAAGTTGTCTGTAGTTGCTGTATCCCGGGGCTTTCAGTCCTCGACCCTCGCGAAAGCTTTTCGAATCGGGCCCGAGCTATGACTACTGAATTTTGTAATCACAACGCCCGCCAACTTGCTGCATTTCAAAGCGAAGTCAGATATGTTTAATTAAGAAATGCATGCAATGAATTGCCGCCGTTGCGAATGCGTTGTAATCTAATTAAGAAATTAGCCGCCTTACGCGTCCCTGCCGTCGGCGTTCCTTTGCGAGCCTTCAAAAGGCTATCGAATTTGGTTTCCCGTGGACCAACAACGTGACGTCAAGACGCAGGTGGCATTTTAAAATTATTTATGGCGGCCAGAGCCATCAGCAATAAGTGTATTTCCTTTTTTAAATATATCCGTTCTTGAACTTAATTCGTTGAATTTATTTCTGAAGCAGAACGCAGTTACGCGAATTTTTGAAGTAAAGTTTTTGATCCCCGCGAGCAAGCATTTCTTAGAGGCAAAAATCCGCCTCTTCTCTGTTGAGGTGACTAGATTTTTGTTTTGTAGCGGGGGGGTAAATCTGTTCCCCCCGTAACAAAGGATCGCAATTTTGTTAAATGTAATTTAATACACAAATCCTAGAAGTATTCGGCAACTTTATTTTGGCAGAAGAACATAGAAACATTTACGAGTATCTTCTAAAAACAAAAACAAATGGGAAGTTCGACACCTTTTACCAGGAAAAGAGATGTAATTGCTATAGTTGGGATCAAATGTTAAAACATTATATCGTGTTGCCAATCAAACCCTTCAAGGTAAACTCCAGGGTTTGAGGAACGTTCAATTAGAGGAGATTGTAAAAACATGAATACAGATTTTCAATAAGCTACTCGGTGACATACAAGGGGAAAAAGAAGTCTGTAGTTAAGAAATGCAAATCCTGAGAACCTCATGAATAACATGGACTCGTAAGAAATATTCTCACTTAGTGACGGTTAGACTTCGGATAAATCGTTCAAAAAATGTGACACAGCGATCACGTCGATTGAATGTCAAAGCTATTACAGTAGATTTTTACTGTTAAATAGCTGCGCTTACAGTATAAACGTGGTTAGAACTTTGTTATATTTTACCTGGAAATCTTGTACTGATGGAGGCTGAGATGCGGAGACTGGACTTCGGGGAGGATTCACTGTGTCAGTGCTGCTCAGCACTGCCTCCGGATAATAGATCTCTGCTACCAGCAAGCTGGACCATCGAGGAGATGATAAGCATCCACCGTCTAAATAGTGACATCTAGATTGGAGGCACCTAAAAAAAGAATATATTAGTAACAATAACGTCTATTACATATGAGCGTTAACGTAATCAAGTAACAAAATGGATAAAATTTTTAGTAAGTGTGGCAATAGCAACATGCAAACATTGCATGTTGTTACGGTTCGAAAGCTCTCTAGCGCTGAGGACTCAGATTTCGCATGCCGCATTTTCAGCTCGGCCGAAGATTTTGTTTTGTTTTGTACGAAAAGTTTGCATTTAAAGAACGTGTTGCCCTTCACTTCCGTTTTGTTGTAAACAAAGCAAGTCTCATCGAGTTCGTCACTTCCCATGACCTAGTTTGGACGTTTCATTTCGATCACCGTTTGCTAGAAGTGAGGATGATTTTTGCGGGCCCTCGCCATTAGAGTGGATTTTGGTTCGGAAGCGACGCGTTAGAGTAATTTCTCCTTCGTCAAGATGACGGATTAGGCAATCGAGTTTGAGTTACGTGGCCCAAATTTGAGGTAAGTTCCCTTATAGCCTTTTTGCTTGCTTCGTGGTTTTAGATTATTTTGCGATCGATTGCCTTCTCTAGAGTTTTAGTTTGTCGTAATTAAAGACTCGTTCGCGCCCTCAGCCAATTATAATTGACTTAATATTTCGTATTGAACGCCCGCCGCCCCCACTGCAGTTATTCGATCGTCGAATGTGCCCTCGTAATCTGGCGGTAACTGGAAAATTATTTATGTAGACTATTTCCTGCATCTCTTATTATCCAATCAAATGCCATAATTTTCCAAATTTCAACCAATCACGTGTGTTTATAGTGGTAAAAAAATCAAAATTTGCCCTTAGGATTTTATCAGTTCTGTTTATCACTTGCATCTATGGCAATCACCAAATATTTTGTTATAATCAACGTGGCATTTCAAAAACGGCATGTAAACATTGTCCATCAGTATAAATGTCATATTCATTGCATACCGATACAAAATTAACCGATATTTGGGAAATAGTCCACAAAATGTATTTCGAGGTCATGGTCGAAATTTTTTTTACTCAAGACAACCTTCGTAAAACAATTTTACCGGCAATATCATTTACCCTTAATACATCATTACTGATGATGGAAATGTGGTATCAATGTCTCAACTGTTAACTGGTGATATTGAGTGGAATCCTTCCAATAAAACTGGTAAGTACCCAGGAGTTTTTCTTGATCAGAAGATAAATTGGGGCTACCACATCAACAAAAAAAGATAATTAAAGTTGTGGGGAGCTGCTTCCAAAATCTACATTAAAAAACTGCCAGCTTTAAGCTCTTGAGGATCGCGTCAATAAAAGAAATATTAAGGAATTGACCACTGCTTAGGAGAAACTTTAACGTTGAACGAGATCTAGGGCACAAGATAGAAGAAAATTGAAATTATATCTGAATTAATATATAAGAGCCAACACTCATTTTTGGCATTGCTCACAGAATTTACATTTTTATTTTTATTGTTGGACAAACCTTTCTTGAAATTCCATTAATATAAGCATGCTGTCTTAACAAAACTTATAGGTAAATACCGCTAGACCATAATTTTATTTCGATTGATTGAACCGACTTGGGTATAAGGAAAAGTGAACGATGCTTGAAGGGGACACTTTTACCTTAAACCACAAAGAACATAATTAAATGTTTTCACGTAATTCATGCTCCTTTCCTATCATAGCAGACCTCGTTAGAATGTTATACAACTTTTCTTTAGCAATGAAACAAATCCTATTAAACATCGTTTAAAACCACCTCCTTGATTATCGTGCCAAGACGAATCAGAACAAAAGTGGCCCTTTTTAAGCTATCTATTGGACTTCCTATTAATAAATTCAGTCAAAAGCAAATTTATTGGGTTATTCAATAGCAACGTTGAAACAACATATTTCCAAGACTTGGCTACCATTTAAACGTTTGTAAAAAAAGTGAAACTGCAAGCAAGGCAAGTATAAGATTGGGAAGTGATAATAGAGGGTAGCATAATTTCTGCAAACTAATAGATTAAGTGCATCATGGAAATCAAACTTGCCATGCAACAAATGTTTGTTGTCTTCTAGTTGGACAGTTCAAATTTAGTTTTAATAACTGCAACAGTTATTATACAAGTTAACCTTGAAATAAGTGTTGTGCAGTAAAAATGAGTTTAACCAGAGAAAAATTTAGAGCCGTGATTTACTATGACTTTAAAAGTTTCCTATCTCCGAAAGTAAGCTTTGGACGACTTCGTGCTGCATTTGGTGACCAAGCGCCTTCGCAGAGAACTATTTATAGCTCGTTTAATGAATTTAAATTTGAACAAGTTTCACTCAGCGACGATTTTCCCGAAGAAAAACCAATTTCGGCAGTTACCTAAACAAATACAGACGCCTGATTCAGGAGGACAATCGAGTCACATATCGAATTATTAGGAGCACTTTGGGCATTGGCATGACTGCAGTAAACAAGATTTTACATAATCATTTGGATGTCAGAAAAGTTTGTTGTCGGTGGATACCACACAGTTTCACAGAAACACAAAAACAACAGCGTGTAGAAAGACGTAAAAAATCTCTTAGATGAAGGTAGGTCTAAAGCAGTTTACAACATCATAACTGGTAACGAATGCTGGATATATGCATTTGAACCCAATTTTAAGCGACAGTCTACACAATGGATATTTCTAGTACCTACATCCTAATCCAGTTACAGTGAAGCGATCTTGAAAGTGTTGGTAAGGAAATGATTACTTGCTTCTTTTCAAAATCACGACCTATCACAACTGTCGTGCTTGAAAATTAACATACGGTTACCGTAAAATGGGACACAACAGTATGCCTGCCAGCCTGCCAGACGTTTACGGTGCCCAAGAAGTGAGATCGTTCTTCACCATGACAATGCTTCAAATCACACCGCACATCAAACAAAAGATTCCAGGTTAAAATTGTCATCCCCCATACAGTAATGATCTAGCACATTCGAATTACTTTCTATTTCCTGGATCAAAGGATAAAATGCGTGGTGTGCGAGTTGGAGCTCCCGAAGATGCTGTAGAAAGCTTCAAAAACCTGGTTTCTCAACTGACTATAGAAAAGTGAATTTTATGTTTTGAAAATTGGTTATATCGAATGCGTAAATGCATAGTGTTTAAGGGCGAATATTTTGAAAAACAATAATGTTTAACTACGCAATTCACGGTGCCACCCCCGTAGTACAGAGTAGAACGAAACATCTACTAGAAGACGTAAAACAACGAATCAATGCATTAATAGACAACATCAAGAAACAGACTCTTAATAAATTAAACAATTACTGCAACAGAAAACGGGGAAGCCATTCTCTGCATTTGAAAAAAAAATGGAAGATAATTATGATATATCATGTGTACACATTAAAAGTTAGAGAAGTGCTTCTAAATAATCTCTGAAATTTCTAGAATAGCATTATTGATATGTATCATTAGTAAATACTTATACATTTTCAAACATTAAAACAGACCCTTTTAAAAAGTATTCAACAATTACTGCAATAAGTATAAAAAGACTACAATTAAAAGTAAGAGAATAAATAATGTTAAATAATAATAAAAATTAAATATTTCTAAATTTCTATACATGAACCACCTTTTTAGTGACTTAAAAGTAAGTGCAGTAATTGCTTACTGAATGCCAGAGAGGTGCATCAATCAACAGACCGCTGATTAAGCAAAGGGACTTCCCGCCGAAAGAACGTGTGTATTTTGCACTAAAGGAACTTTACCGTCGCGTTTATGCCCCTTGCGAGGAGAATATCGATGCTATAAATCGCAAGTTTCGTTTTTCGAACTTGACTCTTCAAACTGCTCTAAGAGATAGCTTGCTGATTTACCGAAACTTAGCTCGTAATGTTTCCTTGTGTCGGGATAAATATTGCTGCAGGTGGTGACGCTATTGTGATTCGTGACTGTGGTATTTGCAATCATAACATTACCGGCCGCAAGGCAACTCGATTTAATTCAGATTTCTAAAGTTGTCCTATACATATTCACTTTTTCAGTTCCGGAATTTTCTACCGTGTCATCTTTACAGCTGTTCCCAAATATCCATTTTATATCGGAACAAAATATCACAGGTCTGCGAAGTCCCTCCATCGAGCTGGCTACATTCCACGCTACCAATCCGCCTCCTGTTACATCTCGTGTCCCAAGTATCTTCTCGCCATATAGGCCATATCTCTCTGAATTGACGACGACACCGCTCTCGTGACTGTTTCACATATACTGACACTGCCTTTTCTCCATGGTTTTGAGGTATCGTAACCAATGCTGCATTTTCACTATATTAAAATGTCTAACAGATCCTTTAAAACAGCTTTTATACTCTTGTGTAGGCATCACCTATATTCGTCCAAAACTCTAGAACCACCATGGTATCTTTCTATTCTTCTTTGTATGGTTTCAACCTTTCCAGCAGTATATGTGGGACACCTTTGTACATTATATTTAGAAAACAAATGTCTCCGTAATCGAAAAATCTCTTCCCTTTCCTATAATAAAAAAAATTGTCTTAGGTATTCCATATTGGCATCTTTCATTTTCTTCATGCTTTTAGTGGATGTTTTATTTTTCACTGTAGCACTCTTCAACAATTCGACTGGCATTTCAATCTCTTCAGTTGTCGCACTTCTTTTGTATGTTGTATATTATTTATGAATTAGTATACTCTGCATGACGATATGAGATTGTTACTCGTAAAAAGCATTTAGCTTTAATGACCCATATTTTTTTGTCAGTTTCTAGCTATTTGGCCAGTCCTGTACGAACTCTTAGCGCGTTGCAATTTTTGAGGTCGTCAAACTTGTTTAGGCGACCTTTTTTCTCGTTCTCTTCGTTAGTAAACCTTTTGCCGTAGTTTGGACCCATTTATACTAACTTAGAAGGGTAAAAATAGAGTGTCCTAGCTCACTCGCGCTACCGTAGATTTGTATAGTTGACTTATCGACGATTATCGGATCTTATTTATCCATCGTATGTGATTGCGGATTCGTCTGGCGTTGCGATATCGTGTAGTAAGGCTGTTATCTGAAGGTATATGTGCGTTTGTCCTCTTTATTGTTCTTTTTTGTAATTAGGCACTCACGTTTCATGGATTTTATAGCCGAATTTGAAGAGGTTAATATATGAGCAGGGAGGGTACTCTACTAGTTTGGCAGTCAAGTTTCGGGAACAGCAGCTGTTCGTTGAGGCCCTTGCTGAGCCCCCGCTTGTACTCGAGAACTTGGCTGATTGTTACTGTTTGCTTTCCGGCGCCGTTTTACATTATTGCTGAGAGTATTCGAACGCGATCTGTGTTGTTCAAGATAACAAGGAATCTGTACATTAAGCGTACCGTAAGCCGGGATTCACTGGATAGTGTTGCATCACCTTCGAGTTTCGTCAGTTATTGCTTGTGCCTTTATGAAACATCTTAAATTTCTACATACGTGGTGGCATACTATTATTGTCGCCCACCTGCTATGTTTGACTTGCGATACCATAATAAATTTGTAATTGCTCGTTAATTTCATCTGACCAGAGACCAATTACCTATTTAAATATTAAAACTTGGTTATTTAAACTCCTATAATTAGTGGCAATCATAGAGTTGGCTATAGGTGCAGCTTTCGCCAGTAGTATTGGTCTTACTGGTAATTGATGCGAGTGCTTGTAATAATTGTTTTTTTATTTCAGAATCACTGTTATTAATAGAAACCTATTCATATTGGCTTTGGTTTTATGTATGGCTAATGCAATTAATTTATGTGTCGAACCATGTTGAAACCAGTTGCAGGTAGTAGTAAATTTGGCTGCGCGTAGTACCATAGTGAGTTTAAGAGTTTTCGCAAGGTAATGGACTTATCAATTGTAAAAGACTCTTTGGAGCCCTCTGGTCCGCACGCCGTCTTCACTGTAACTGGTCGGCCCTCCGATATTTCCATATAGCCTAAATGTTTGTTTGGTACGATTTAAGGCTGGTTAGAGTAATTGAGTCTGTTTAGTTATGGAATTGAGTCTAACATTTGTTTGTCGTTTGTAGTAAAATAATTATACTCGAAATAAATGGCAGCTTGTTTTTTTACTTTACTCCTTTACTTTCTCTTTTCACTTGTCTTGCTTGCTGTCTTTTTCCTATTCGATGCTCTTGTTCTGCTAAATTCTTATTCGTGTTCAACACAATTCTTCAATTGTTTGATTTTATCCATAATCAGCTTTTCTTCACTATATCCATCATCATCACAGTGGGCTTCTCTTCGTAGGAATATTATACCGCCGAAGACTCCCATAATCGTAATTTGAAGGGAATTGCTCCTTACTTTCCTCGCAATCGTTCTTCTATAACTTCTTGTGTAATTTGGCAATGTTCACTATTTTCTTGCGTTACTTCTTTAATTTTTGATAGCCATGATCCTCAATTCCTTGGTCACTTCATTTTACGATCTTTTCCTTGATTTCCCTCTTTATTTTGTTTGTTGTTGTCTCGTATTACGTGTCTTAACCATTTTATTTTTTGGGTTTTCACTATTCTGGCGCTGTCTTCTCATCACATTTTTTTACATAGTTGTGGTTAATTGTCCTTAAAATTGTCGTTTCTTATATTCCTACGCGATCTTCTTCTTTTGAGTCTAAAAATATTACATATACAACCATTTGTAGATTATCGTTTTATAGGGTTGTAGCTGCGTCTTCCTGCTAAAATTATTGCTGCATAACATTTTTTATGCAAGTAGTAAGTTTGGTATCCTGTTTGTATCCCTTCTCTTACTTGTTCTTTAAGCAAAATTCAAGTCTTGGTAATGAAAAACATCACTTCGAAGAAATAAAATACCTGAACTTTGCATAAAGTGCAAATGAGAGAAGCTCAATTCTTATATCGATTTCACTGGGATTCCTCAATCAGGCTTCAGCAACCGTGGGGCATTTGTGTCTACTTTTCTAGTTTTCCTCAAAGGAAAAAGGCCGATACTTTTGCAATGGGGATATTCCAACCAAGCTAATGACGACTGGGAGAAATTGTAACACTGTTAACCAAACCTCTAAGAAAAATTATAAAAAACTATTGACCAAATGACATTTAAAATATAGAGTTATAAAAAATTGTAAGTCAAGAACAGACAGAAATTATCTTAAAAAGAGGCATTCAAAACTGATTATAAAAAAGGTAGAAAATATACCCTGGAGAAGAAATGCTATTAGCAAATGCAATTGGTTAAAGACATTGAAAACAAAGAGAACTGCTGAGAAATAGTCGAGATAATTGGAATCAAGAAAGAAGTTGACTCGACTCATCAGCAACAACTGATTTTATACTGTACATGTTGTCAAAAACAATGCAACAACTTCCGAGGTAGATCGCCGACCGATTTAGTGCCAAAACAAAGAATGGAATACCAAGCTAGAAGAAAGATGAATGTGGGTCGACGGAGGAAGAGATGTGATGACGATGAAGCTGGAAGAGGCATTTCACTTAAAGCTGAAGGAAAGAAGAAGACGAATAAGAAGTCAAAGTTAATATCGCAGGTAATCCTTAACTTGATGCATGTCATTTGTTCGTGTAAAATTAAAATTACCAGAAGAAATCCCAAAGTCGAGTCTTATATTTCAAATGTTTTATCATTTATACCGCGTTCAGTTTTTATGCTGAAATGAAATCAAGAGTTTCAAAAACGATTTAATTCGTCATCAATGAAATTTATTTTATATTTCCTCCAGCAATTAAAAATTGACTATAAACAAAAAACGAGGACGTTCTGGCCATTGACCAACTCCGCTATTTTAAAGAAAATCGAATATTTTATTAATTTTTAAAATGGTTGAAACTTCAGTATCCTTTAGGGTTTTCCAAAGAATATGAATATGGCTATTCAATTTAGCTTTTTTCAATTTTTTTGGGCAAACAGCATTTAACTGTTTTATTCTCCTCAAAGTGCTGTTAGATTCTCGAAAACGTCAAGATCAACTAGTATGTCACTTTCTACAAGGATTTTCTTGAAATATATTATCTTGATAGTTTTGCCACTGAGTATAAGTTGCTGGGGCAAGTAGACTTACAAAACGATTCCAAAATAAATGGTTAACCAAATTTTGTAATCAAGGCAACTCTGAATACATCATTCAACAACATACACGTACTTCATCGCTTTCTTCGAAATGAGGAGAACTGCATGTGTTATAACATGCTTTAATATATTCTTTATTATTTTCAAAATGATAACATTCATCATAGCTCTTTTCGAATAACCACGTCATCAGTATCCAGATATTTCGATTTCTTAAACCATGATTTACCATCTTTATCGGCTTTGCTGGAAACAATGACTTTATACAAACCCTTACATTTTTCAAGTTACAAAATAGTATGAACAAGGACACGACCATGTTGTAGTGTGCTTCTCATTAAACAAAGGTAACATATTTGAATCTGCCACAAACTGAAATAAAATGCTGTTGATTTGGGTTAACCTAAATAGGATGAATATTCTCATGAGTTGGTTTGGTATGCTGTACAATCTACAGAAATAGGTTTTCCTATTCTACCAACACTTCCTAGTTAACAACATACACTTCTTGTCTTTGTGGTACAGTCCTCTATCCAATCGCTCTATAATTCAGGTCCTTGTTAGGTTAATTTATATTCTTAACGCCGCTTGCGGAAATTAGTTAGTTCTTCATTTCGGGATAAGCCTGCCCTGCCCATATAGTTCTCTACATTTCAATTCATTGTGCGCAATGTTTTGAAAGCAAGATGCAGTCTGCAATTAGGCGGAAATTCTGTGGGTAACTTCCGCTGCCATTACTAACGTCTGCATAATTCCATGGGGAATGACCTTTGATGCCGTCCAACCCCGCGCGTGGAGAAACGCATCCTGTCAATTGAAGATTTTGCCTTGCGAAGAGGCATTCGAGTTGAGGTTTTTGTACCAATACGTTGCTCCGACGGCGGACTTATATCTCGTGACGTCGGCCACCCTTGCGAAGCCGTCGCTTTCCGCTCGTTCAAAATTCAGCCGGAGTTATGTAGAAACAGTAATTGCCGCAAGTGGTAACGCTTTGTGTGAATCGTGACTGTGGTATTTTTGCAAGCATAGCAATACCATTCACAGGACAACTCGATTTAATGCGGATTTATTAAGTTGTGTTATGCATATTAACAATTTGGGTACCCATATTTTATCGTCTTGTTTAACATTGGTTATATCGATTTTATATCAAACTGGAAACTTTCCCCCGCCAGCCGCTTCTTGTTGCATTTACAACATCTTCAATCATTCCCTTCGTCGCGATTGTTCTACGTAGTGATCAAATTGCTAGACGCTGCCTTTTTCCTTCATGGCTTGAGGTATCATAATGAATTCTGCATTCACCATTTTTTCCCGCGACTCCGTTGATGTTTATTCAAGGTGTTTCGTCAGTAGAAACATTGTAAAGACCTGGAGGTTGATTTTAACCTTGTGGCGCCCTCTTGACGTACCCCTATTCTGAAGTAGCAAAAAACTCATTTCAAGTGCCTCGAACCGTCTTTGTCTGGACTGAAAGCTAGCTGAAGCAAATAATTGTTACGGGTTGTTTTTCTTTTTTAGTTTTAAGTACCGATTGAACCTGTAACAAATTGACGCCCATCTGTGGGGTTTTGGTTTTATTGTTCTTCTTATTAAGTATCGTTCTTTCCAGAAACACTTGCTTCATTCAAATAATAAATTGAGGGAGAATTTTATGCGATTTGTGCAATTGGACTTCTGCATACTAACATTGAGTCAATAATTATTTTTCTATTTTATCTTCATCAAAACATCAAAATATATAACGTCATCTTTGTAAATATAGAAGGAAGTTTTGGCTTCTTCACATACATAGTTTCGGCAACAAACAGGAACAGGTTGTTTTCTACGCAATAATACTCGTATATCAACAACAGCATAGTGTGTGTTACTCTTTCTATTTGTCTGGATGAAATTCCAGTATTAATCTGATCGTTGTAAATTTTTTCAGCAGGACAGATTTTTTACATATTTAAAAGTTATTTACTTTTTAAACTTCTAGTAGCTACATTCCCTGTGATTTATTTCTAGTTTTTAGTACTTGTTCTTGTTCTTCTCACATTTTTCACCAAGTTTTCGCGAGATGCACTAAGTGAACAGGAATTCCTCGTACCTTTACCAATAAAGACAGATCTAATAATATTGGTCAACTAACATTTTTTCTAAATCAAATAGCAGAATATCATAGTTTAAGAAACAATTTTTTAAGATAATAATTACT
This sequence comes from Agriotes lineatus, assembly GCA_940337035.1. Lineage (NCBI taxonomy): Eukaryota > Metazoa > Arthropoda > Insecta > Coleoptera > Elateridae > Agriotes > Agriotes lineatus. The sequence goes on along the minus strand of CALNHX010002065.1, from coordinate 50,358 downwards.
CATACACGTATGTTTCAACATTACCTTGTTACTTCCACAGTCTGGGTGAAGTATCCTTCATAAGGGATCTGAACCACGTATCTCCAAATGCCTTGATAGTTCTTCGCAAAGACTGGGGTGGCATATTCAACCTTAGCAGGGCAAGGCGTGGGTGGCCCTTCGTAGCGAGGAGCAGGAACTTCATCCCTTCTCTCCGCTGGCAGCTGAACCGTCTGGGTGTTGGTGGTGGGAAGCTCCCCATTGATGGCCTTATACAGCATACAGAAAAGGCCACCTTGGTCACAGTATTTCCGAGACTGTCGCTGCTGATCTGCATCGGTCGTTGCATTTTCCGCACTGCCATTGGTAGGCTTTTCAAAGACTGCCTGGCGTTTTGCACGATCCCTTTTGTCATAGGAAGATATCCTGTGAAAGATTAAGTGCTAACTCCGTTTCAACTTGAATTGCCGGCTACTCACGAATTCTGCGATATTTGCTCGTCCTGCACCTGGGCGACCTTCGGGAGCGTCTCGTCTGCTTTTAGAATGGGCAACGTTCGACTCAGGTACTTTAAGGTCTGATTTTTTATTAATTCGCTGAAATAGAGGCGAAAATAATGATGATTTTACAGTAGTATAGCCAACTTACAAGGGATATGGAGATCCTAAGACGTCTTGTCCCATGGGATTCCGAGGTATGCTGCCTTTATTTAAATCCCCGCATATGTTGTAGTACGAAGCTCTAGGTGCTTTTTCATCTTCCTCTTTACAGTCAACTGGGGCATACGTGTATGGGGGTGGTCGCACTCGGGGTGGTTCAGCATTGGGAGACTCTACAAACGCGTAATATCCTTCAGGGGGCTCTTCTGTTGGTTCTATCGCCTTTATTACGCCCAAATAAAACGATAAGACCTGTAAGATGAACAGAAATGCTCATTTAGATAAAGCAAGTCGGTACATTAGATACATATATATTTAGATCAATACATTTAAATGACAGCAAATACTTTCTTATAACAATTAATTAATCCACTTCTTATTTTTCGCCTCTTTTACCTCTCGGAGTCAAGGGCCATAATAATAGTAATTTTTTAAATCTCTAATTTAAGGTGGCTGATCCCATAAATAGTACATCGTTACTCGCTTCATATACTGATCTAACTTGAATTATTAGAAACATCAAAGGTTAAGGTCATACGATATACGTATTATGTATGTAGTATTTCAATTAAAAAAAGATAATTTTAAAATAAACAGACAACTAAAAAGAGTCAAACAAGCTAAAGATTAGAAGAAGAATGATCTCAATTGCAAACAATTATAGTGGAAAAGCACAACGATGGCTAGGAAAAAAGGAAGGAAACAAAAGGGAAGAATGGATGGAGAGTGCAGTCTGGCGATAGAAAACAGAAATAGAGAAAATACTAAGCCCCAAACAAAAGAAAGTAAGAAACAATTCAAGCCCCTTACGAAAGTGGGAGCCTCAATAATGACACGGTCCAATCCCCGAAGTCGTTTGTTACTTAAATAAGGAAGCTAGCAAAACAAATATGCATAAAAAAGAAAAGAGAAAGAATGGAAGAAATGCTTTGAATATTGGAAGAACATTACATCAATAAAGAAATCAGAATTTTTTATCAAGAAGTGAAGAAGGGCAAAGAAACAATCACAAAGTCAATAATGTATTGCAGAGATAAAGAAGGAAATTTAGTAGAAAACAATTGTTAGAAGCGGTTAAGGAAGACTTACAAGGAATAAAGAATTGAACTGATGCAGTTGCAAAGAGAAGATGAAATGCTATTGTCGAGGATATCGAAGTCAGGGGCTTATGGCCCTTAGCGCTGATATATATATATCACTTTCTACATTATTTATTGCTTTCATATTATTAGTATACATTTAAACAATTTTCGGACTTCGGAGTTCTTCTCTTCACATCATCACTATTGAAGTATTACTATAGGGTCTCTTAATTCTGCTAGCTTCTTAAGACCATAATTATTATAATTATCTAATTTACTTTCAAGATCATCTATTTTATTATTAGCAAACTCTAGTTTGCTCGAGAAATAAATTCGTAGGATTAATTGCTACAAATTTTCCTTGTACTTCAAGAGTGTTCAAAATTATGTACAGAATAGGTACAAACATCTTAACGTTGCCAATACTACTGAAAAAGAGAAAGGAAACACTTAGTAATGCTCGTTACATCAATTTGCAAATTTAAAAAAAATAATGTTACCAGTGAGATCCAAACTCAAACTTTCCGTGGCTTCAACCACTGCGACAAGACTACGCGCGTGCTATATTCGCTTCTGGCTGCGTTATAAAAACGTTAGAGATTTTTTCCCATCTACGAGGTCCACCTTGTTGGTCCCATTTTTGTAAAACTTGAACTGTGTGCAAATTATTACGTTTATCTTTTCCTCAGTTAGGGTGCTCACCCTGCATATATTTGACCGAATGTATATTCTGTTTCGAGCCAGGTAGATTTGTAATCCGCATACATAAACATTCTTTTCCTCTAACAAATAGTTTTTGGGTTATACCGCCAACGTTTTCTCACGAATACAATACTTTCTTCGCATTTTCGGTGAGGAAAGTAAAAAGTGAACATCAAATATAACAACCATAATCTGCAAAACCAAGATATACAAGAACAATACCAAAACACTATACAAAAGCATTGAAAAAAAATATGGTGTGATACACGCACACAACTTCCTTTTACAGTGTACTTATAATAAAACAAAACGTTTATTTTTAAGTTTTAAGCATTTGTAAAAAAATTTAAAAAATTCTACAAAAACCGTATAAAAGACAAATTTTCTCTAAAATTTTAAGCCGAATTGCAAAATGTAACAATATCCGGAGTGTTCTATTTAAAATAGGATTTAATAAAAAAGAAATCCAGTTTAGCGGTATTCAACAGGAAAATCACCTATCTCACATCAATACACAATAAAAGTGAAACGTTAGAAAAAAAATCGTTAGAATCGTTTTTGAAAAACTCGAAAAAACTGAAAAATCACAAGAGTAAACACCATACTTCCGGTGATACAGGGTGTCCCGAAAAGAATGGGACACTAATTAGTCACAGATTCCTTAGGTTATAACAAAACGATTTAACCTAATATACCTTAGTACAAAGTCTCTCGAGTAAGAAATTATAGGGCCTTAAAGTGCAATTGTTTATTTTTACTTCCTTTTACGATACAGGAAGTATTGGATTCACCCCAAAAATTCGAAATTCAGTTTTCAACAGATCTTCACTTTTTAGAGTCCCCCGAACACAAAAAACATGTTTTTGTTTGTTGGTTTGTCTATGTGTCTGTCTGTGTGCATGTCTGTGTGTCTGTCTGTGTGTCGTTGAAATTTTATATATAAGTTTTGTGCACTATCTAGATGCGACAGCAAACTTTTGAAGAAAATCGTGATTTTCCAGATTCTTTCGATTTTTTTCAAAAACGGCTCTAAGGATTTTTTTCAAACTTTACACTTATATTACATTTTTAATGTGTATTGATGTGAGATAGGTGATTTTCCGGTTGAATACCTCTAAAATGAGTTTATTTTGTTTTTTCCCTATTTGTTCTATTAACTCCTATTTTAAATAGAATACCCGGTATATTATTACATTTTTGAATTCAGCTTAAAATTTTAGAGAAATGTTGTCTCTTGAACTAACGCTCTATTTTGTGAGGTTTTTGTAGAATTTGTAATTTTTAACAAATGCTTAAAAATTAAAATTTATATTTTTGGCTAATTATAAGATCACTGTAAAAGGAAGTTGTGTGCGTGTATCACACCAGAGTTTTTATTTTTACGATAATTTTTACAAATATAAAGATATCGATTTCAATATTGGTACGCCTGCTTACCGTTATGTACTGCACTAATACAAATATTTTCATGAACTAGACTTGACTGTAAGAGGCACTTTACCTACCTCTGAGAACCTGTTTTAGCTCTAACTTTGTTATCTGTAAGATTCTTTTAAATTTTAGGTTATCGTCCGAAAGAGGATTAAAAAGTGTAAAAATAAAGTGCTCTTAGTGCATAAGCGTAAAAGCAACCGTTTGCTTTAAAATGCCACCGACTAGCTAAGAAAAATGAATCGGATTCAACCTACCTTCAAAAAGGCGAAAAGTAAATTAAAGAGAGCGAAGTAATGCCAACTAGCTCGTTTCGTGATAATTCCTTAAGGCTACGAACCAATAAGTGACTCAAACGTAGCAAAAAAAATACGCCACAAGTAAAACTCAAGTTTTAACAAAGATCGTATTGTAACCTATGGCCCTTGTGCTTACTGGTTTTTCAGGAAATAAAGAAGCTATGAAAGTTAAATAGACGTGTATTATAAAAAACCCAAAAATTATGAACAATTAAATTGGTTTTAACCCCATGGGCGAACTGACTATTTACGTAGTAAGCTTCATAAAAATGATTGACCAGTTACGTTTAATTAATAACATAATTACACCCTAGAAAGCAAGATATACCTAGAGCAACCCCTGTGTTACGTTTGTTAATAAATACCATAAATTCTAAACTAAACTCCCGTGCCGACGGACCTCATGCGGAAGTTTTCTTATATTTTTAACGTGTCGCCCGGATATATTAAAGAACCGAAAGTGTTATGCTGAATTTTGGAAATCCCTGTCCTCCTTCTCGAATTTTCGTTGTTGGCTGGCACTTCTCACATAAAATTTTTACTTAGTTACAGTGGTTGGTCGCGAAACGCGGCTTGCACCGGTATTTAATTAATTTGCTCGCGGAATTTCGGAAAGAATTGCCCGCCGCTGTTCGCGTTTTCCCCAAGGACTTTCAAACGCTTTCTTCGGTTTCTGCCGGGTTTGTGTCGTACTTCACCGTTTTGCAAAATTACATAAAAAGGACTTTTTATTCGCGGTCTCTTGGACTTACTTACTTTGCAATTGTCACGATAAGTTTTGCACGTGAGTGCCAGTCGGCAGTAATTTCTTTATTTCTCTGGAATGCGTTCTCACTGATTAGCACCGGATGTAAGACGATAGGGTCTTCATTGTTGCAATGTAACCTTTTGCGTTCTTAATAAATAAACTCAGCAAGTTTTGCTCCTACGTGTTCTTGATACTTTCTTACAATTTTTAATTTAATTAAAAGAACATTTTTGCGGTTTGTTACAGTATAAGGGTAGTAATTCGTACCTTGGAGGTAATAACAAGTAATGTATAAATAACAAATCATAATTACTGGCATAAACAAACTCTTGAGAACACTTAATTATATAACGAATATCACAAGGTAGTAAATGTCACAGATCATGCAGGAAATGGCTTATATCTAACATATAAATTTGCATGAAAGACTCGCTTCTAGTACGCTGATTACTTCAAAAATACACAGGATCAACCGCTATATAACGCTTCTGAGTAGAAGGACCCGGAAATGATCACATTAAGCAGTAGTGCTAATCAAATAACATTCATTCACTGAGCGATTAAAATGTTTTACACTTTCCCAAATACAATCTAATTATTTTGTAACCGAGGGCTATGCATTCAAGTACCTGCATATTGCTCACACTCAACTAGATTATGTTACTTACTGGGATAACAAACCATTGTACAATTTTAACAAAAAACGCACGGAGCTCTAACAGCTTTGGAAAATGTGTAGAGGTTGACGTTTAGCCATTCAATAATTCTAAACTAACGCAACCGTTATTCTTAACCTGTAAGAAACCTCTCAGCACAGGAATTGCCCCGTGAACTTAAAAAAATTAAAAGGGTGAAGCCCAGGTAGTTACACTCGATACAATAACATGTGATCCAATATACATTTGAATCTCCAAAGCAGGGTGAAGCATCTAATAATTTCGAACCGATGTAATGATTACAATTGTTTTTCTAACAGAAAGTAGCTACTCGTCGAGCATCTCTGGAGCTATGGCTTGGGTACCTGAAAATCTTCTGCAGGAACTAATGCAGGCCCTCATCTCGCCTGACTAAACACCTGAAAAACTGGTGGATTAAAATTTGTATAACGAACAACTATCCTACACATGGAGCAAGGCATACAGGACTCACACACACAACAATCTGTAATCGCACAATCAGGTCCGGACTCCGACCTTGATACTCGGCCTCTGCCAGCAAGAAAATACTAACAGAAACATAATCAGAGGGTGAATCTACAAAGGACAAAAATGCTTACCAGAGCTTTGCAACCTGAATAAATCTAAAAATTGCAACTTTCTCGCCCACGCAGCCCGTGGTTTTAGGTTATAGAACGCTAGTCGACTTTCTAAATTCCCTCATTGATAACACGGACATCAAAAAGTAAAACACCTCATCTAGAATTCGCCGTATCAATATTGTACAGTGATACGAACCATTTTAGTTTGTGAAAAGTTCCAAAAAAGAGGTCCCAAGCTTTCCACACGCGGCTTGTGGTTTTACATATAACAGTAGAGAATACAGAAAAATGAATATAGAATAAAACCACCAAATTCGATTAATTCCGAGTATAGTAAGGACTACGACGAGAAGACCAACCATCGCCGTTACTATTTATGTGGCACTAGAAAAATAATCAGGGCTAGCGGGATAAATGAAAACGGGAATATTTACAGCAAGAATGACCTGTAGTATCCCCATGTCTCGATGAAACAAATATATAACCAACTAAGATATATAAAATTTCCGTAAAACATCTAATCACAATGCAGCGAAAACACGAGCTAAAATGAGAACCTTGAAAATAACAGTCGTGAAAATTGTAAGAGACAGAGTATCAAGTAATAGAATAAGCCATCAATGCAAAAAAACAGAAGGTTGGAAAATTTATAAAAATCAGAAAGAAAACTTGAAACGCTCGCGTTACAAAACTAGGTTACCGATCAATTAGCAAGAATAGTCAGATCGAACGCACCATAGGGGAAGAGAAGGACTCAGAGTTGCATGTAGCTATCATTGGCGTAACTAGAGGGGGGGGCAGGGGGGCCAGGCCCTCCCCAGAGTGCCGCCTGGCCCACCCCAGAAAAATATAAGCTAAATAAATGTAAAAATCTGCTTTTATTATTAACCCATTTAAACTAAGGGGTTGGTTATCAACCCCCACACGTTCTTACATTTGTGGTTTTATTATCTTTTTGGCTTAAAAACATTATATTATAAATACCATTTGTTGGACGGATGGCTCGAATCCGACATAATAATAATTTTGGTGTCAATCGACTCAGGGTGACGCAAGTCAGCCAGTAGTAGGGTTTTCAAATTTTTATAAGTGACTTTTTTATGTGGATTTTTTTGTTAATAGTTAACCTCAAAATTAACTCGACACACAAAATGGATCACTCGTGTACAAATTGCATTAAATGAATTATTTCGCGCCCAATTTGAGTGCAGAACGCTAGTGAATAATAATATGCAAGAGAAAACATTATTAGTTAGCCAATAATTACTTTGAAAAGACTGTTTTCGTCTGAATATTTTTTTTAGTTAATTGTGCACCATTTTTGTTATTTTCTCTTAAGTTTTCTATAAATAAAGAACCAATTTATGTGCACAGTAAAATATAATTGCAATTATTTCATATGCGGGTAAGTAAATGAGCTGCCAGTCCAAATTTACGGTGACTTGCTATTTGGAGGTTTGCTTTGCCTAAAGAGTTGAGTTTATAGCTTTGAAGAGTACGATCCAGAATTTTGTGTTTAATAGTGTTCTATGTAAGCAAAGTAAATTTTGTGGTGTTTGAATTTCCACAGTTGCTAGCCCAAGACAGAACAAAGAGAAATCACAATAACAATTAAAAGGATATTGATATTTTCAAGAAAGTATTTGCTTCGACGATACTGAAAAAACTAAAAATTGTGTCTCAAAAACGTGTAAATGGAAACCAAGTGATGTTTCCCAAAAAAATCTGTTTCTTCTGGAATAATATTTTTACCGCCAACTTCATTTAGTTGCAAGAAATAATCTATACATTTTTTATGTTGTTTATGAATCGAGAAATAATTTATTAATATGCTATTCAGACAAATAGTATTACGAGGGTAGCACCCATAATTTCTGCAAAGCAACAGATCAAGTGCACCATGGAAATCAAACTTGACATAAAACCAATGTTTGTTGTTTTCTAGTTTAACAGTCCAAATTTAGTTTTGATCATTGCAACAGTTATTACATAGTTAATTTTGAAATAAGTGTTGTGCAGCAAAAATAAATGTAACGAGAGAAAATTTTAGAACCATAATTTACTATGCCTTTAAAAGTTCCATATCTCCGAAAGACAGTTTTGGATGACCTCGTGCTGCTTTGGTGACCAAATGCCTTCGCATCAGAGGACTGTCTATTGTTGGTTTAATGAATTTAAATTTGAACGAGTGTCAATTAGTGACGATTTTTGCGAAGGAGAACCAATTTCTGCAGTTACCGATACAAACATAAACGTTGTGCAAAGAATGATTCAGTAGGACAATCCAGTCACGTATAGAATTATTGAAAGCGTCTTGGACATTGACATGACTGCAATAAATAAGATTTTACATAATCATTTGGGTGTAAGAAAAGTCTGTTGTGGGTGGATACCACACAGTTTAACAGAAACACAACAACAGCATGTGAATTGGTAAACGAAATATGATGAAGGTAGATATAAAGCAGTTTACATCATAACTAGTGACGAAAGCTGGATATATGCATTTGAACTCGAACCTAAGTTACAGTCTGCCCAATGGATATTTCCAACAGATTATAATCTAGCTAAAATGAGGAAATCTCGAAGAGTTGGTAAGAAAATTATTGCTTGCTTCTTCTCAAAATCACGACCTATCGCAACTGTCGTGCTTGAAAATAGACGTACGGTTACTGCAGAATGGTACACAACAGTATGGCTGCCAGGTGTTATTCAAAAAGCTCGTTTACAGCGCCCAAGGAATGAGATCGTTCTGCACCATGACAATGCTTTTAGTCATACCACATATCAAACAAAATAACTTTTAGAGACTTCCAGATTAAAATTGCGAAGTTATCCCCCATACAGTTCCAACCTATTACCTTCCTATTACTTTCTATTTCCTCGATTAAAGGATAAAATGCGTGGTGTGCGATTTTGAACTCCCGAAGATGCTGTGGAAAGCTTCAAAAACCTTGTTTCTCTAGTGACTCAAGAAGAGTGGAATTTGTTTTGAAAATTGGTTTTACCCAATGCGAGTTTAAGGGCAAATATTTTGAGAAACAATAATAAAAACAAATTTTGTTTTATTAGATTGCAGAAATTTACGCGGCTACCCTCGTATAACAGCGTCAAAGAACATGCAAATAAATGTATGCGAAAAAGTTATGTATGTACGTAAATTCATGTCTTCATAGGTATACATAGGTATTGACGATGGTTGGTTGGGGGCCTGGCCCTCCCCAGCCAAAAATCCTAGTTATGCCAATGGTACCTATCAGCTAAGACACCCTGAAAACTACAGCTGTTGTTAAAGGAAAACATTCATGGCCTAAATAGAGGAGAAAGAAGAAAAACCACCTATGTATTGATGACATTAGTTAGAGTTAGTGATAATTTGCAAAAGTAAATAACATTACTACAAAGCTGAAATGGGGAGCAAATGGATGGACTAAAAAATTTATAAATATTAATAAAATGATACCAATAGAGCTAATGTATTGCGCTGTGATGTATTCTTAAATGCTTCCACAGAAAATAAATACCGAGAAAGAGCTCGCCTGACAGGTATTTTGTATGGACTTTCTAACGTGACCATTGATAAATGAGTAGTTAAATATGCGTAACGTTCTAGCGCAATTATCTTGCTAGAGATTTTTTTAAATATTTAGCTTCAATTCATCATCTTGAAAAACAAGCTTTTTTGACCAAAAACACTACAAAATCAGAGATTACGGCTAGAACAGATTGCGTTTTTTGAGTAAAAATTACCCGTTTTCATCGTTGTTTTTTGAACATCAAAACTTCCTAAAAATCCCTTAAAAGCAGTGTTTTTTTAATCAAAAATGAGTTGATTTTAAGATTTTCTTTTATTGAAATCAACTCAAACAGCTGATTTTAATAAATGCCTTACCTTTTCAACTCAAGAACTACCTAAAAATATCTAAAACGTGTTTATTTTTAAAATTGCGCTGGCTTTCCAAACAGATGTAACAGATATAACAAGAAAAAATCATTTCATTTCAAGATTGACGTTAAAATTAAGCTAAATATTTTTAGAAATAGAACAAAATAATCTGCACTAGAACATTACGTATATTTAACTACTCTTAATCAAAATACTGTACAAGGATAGGATCCGGATCCTGAAAATCGGTATGAAATTTAAAAAATCTGGTCTAGCTATTAGTCCAGTCGGCAGGTACTTTCTACCTGGACACAATTCCCAAGTTAATGAAATTTTGGGATATTGTTTGGGAATGGTATTGGGTGTGGAATCTGAGTTTTCGACCTCGAGGACCCTGTGCTAACTCGGGGAGCGCCGAAAAACCTCGACATTTTCGGACTTTTTTCGGTTTTTTGCTTATATCTTCTGAACCATGCGTTTTTCGAGAAAAACACCCTTATAGAAAGTTGTAGAGCATGATATTTCCTTCAATTGGTCAAAATTATTTGTTGACCCCATACTTACCGAGATACAGCAGTTGAAAGATGGAACAAATTTCTCAAAATGCAAAAAAATAGAAAAATACAGGTTTTTGCCTCATATTTTTCCACGTATCTATGTATACTATACATAGCTACTTATTATTCTTTATTTTAAACTAGCTGACCCGACAGACGTCCTGTAAAAATTTCAATAAATTTATGATCGTTTTCTGAATTTGTGAAGAGATATTGGCAATGTGTAAACAAAGTAAAAAGGAGAAAAAAAAACGTATTTCTTAGTGATAATTGAATCTATTAACGATTGTGGCCATGGATATTCAATTTAAGGAGGGGTTAATTCAGAAGTACGCTAATGGAAAATTCGTTTGGTTTGTAGCGTTGCGAGTTCTGCGACCTAAATTGCTCAGTGTGATTAGCGGCATTGCAATGCAATTGAATTGTGTCAATTCAATTCAATTCAATTATTTGGTTTGCGACACAATGTGCGATGCGAAGAAACACAATTTTGACAACTGATTCACTTTGTTGTAACTGTATAACCGTTTGTCACTTCAAAACTCACCGTATTTCGTAGGTAAATCTGTAAATTTGCTTGAGATCAAACGACGAAACTTAATTCATTTCATGAAACGTTGCAACAGAACAATGATTCCCAAGTTAATTAAATTTTGGGATATTGTTTGGGAATAGTATGGGGTGTGGAATCTGAGTTTTCGACCTCGAGTAACCTGTACTAACTCGGGGAGGACCGAAAAACCTCGAAATTTTCGGACTTTTTCGGTTTTGTTCGAAATGATCAAATCCACCATGAACTAGGAATTGACACCATTGAACAATTCATGAACAGAACTACCAAAAAAATCCTAACCACTCTACGTTTCACCGATAACATCACCATCCAGCAACTAGGCCGAAGTAATATACATACGACTCAAGAGACGGCTTCTCCAAGAGTTACCATTAAACCAAAGTGATAGTGGAAGTGATAGTGAATAATCAATAACTTTCCGAGGCGTCAGTGTCCTCCGTGTCAGCATACGCGCAAGACAGAAATTAAACAATAGTTCCTACATCACAACCATGCATAATACTGTTAGTCAGTGTTGATCTGGTTTTCTATTAATTAAAAAAAACAAACATTAGGCCTCCGTCCGCTTTGATCTTTTTGGAGCATGTGGCAAATAGTCATCGCTCTCGTCATCATTGCGTGCTTCCTCCTGGGCGGTGATTTCGTCGAATATGTTGGGCTGGTCCTCACATTCTTCGTCTGTATCGTCTTCGTTGAAGTCGGCCTCGGGCGAATTCTCACAAGCAGTGCCGCTGCAGTGCTTGCACATCACCGAGCACCGCAGTCCTGCTTTCTTGCAGCTGCAGGCCCCCGTACTGCACCCTGCTCTGCACTTGTTTACACATTGCCAATATCTCTTTACAAATTCAGAAAACGATCACAAATTTATTGAAATTTGTACAGGACAACGTCTGTCGGGTCAGCTAGTTTAAAATAAAGAATAATAAGTAGCTATGTATAGTATACATAGATACGTTGAAAAATATGAGGCAAAAACCTGTATTTTTCTATTTTATTTGCATTTTGAGAAATTTGTTCCATCTTTCAACTGCTGTATCTCGGTAAGTATTGGATCAAAAAATAATTTTGATCAATCAAAATTGAAGGAAATATCATGCTCTACAACTTTATATAAGAGTGTTTTTCTTGAAAAACCCATGGTTCAGAAGATATAAGCAAAAAACCGAAGGAAGTCCGAAAATGTCGTGGTTTTTCGGCGCTCCCCGAGTTAGCACAGGGTCCTCGAGGTCGAAAACTCAGATTCCACACCCAATACCATCCCCAAACAATATCCCAAAATTTCATTAACTTGGGAATTGTGTCCAGCTAACCCCCCTCATTATGTACCTGCCGACCAGACTATATTGAAGCTGAAAAAATTGTTTAAAAAGTCGATACTCACTAGAGTACCGGCTTTGTTTCCTATGTTGAAAATTAAAAATTTAAAATTGAACGAGTAAAATTTATGATCCAATACTTAGAGTAAATACATTTCCATCTTTATAAATCTTCTCTATAAATAAACCACCTCTTTTATCTCCAATTATTTCTTCATTGTTGTAGAGATGCATATAACTATCGAGAATTGCTAAAATTCATGTCATTAACGTAACATTACAAGTTCTACTTTTTTCATCTGTTACAATGTTGTTTAGATATTCATAATAATTATGTAATCCTCTTAGAGTAAACAAATGAATTGAACCCTTTCATATTTCTATTTAATTCTCAAATTCTTTTTTAAGAAATGCACTTTTCCATATCCAATTTATTTTTACTTCCTTTTGCAATAAAGAAAGTATTGGATTCACCCCAAAAATTCGAAATTGAGTTTTCAACAGGTCTTCATGTTTTAGAGTCCCCTCAACCCAAAAAAACATGTTTTTATTCATTGGTCTATCTGTGTGTCTGGCTGTGTGTGTGTCTGTTTGTCTGGCTGCCTGTGAACAGAATATCTCAAAAACGAAAAGAGGTATGGCGTTGAAACTTCATATATAAGTTTTTTGTACTATGTAGATGACACAGCAAGCTTTTGAAGAAAATCGCATAACCGGAAGTAGGTGTTTACTCTTGTGATTTTTCATTATTTTTCGATTTTTTTCACTAACGGCTTTAACGATCTTTTCAAACTTCTAAAATGTGTTTCTTTTGTTTTTTTCTATTTTTTTTATTAACTCCTATTTTAAATAGAACACCCGGTATATTATTACATTTTTGAATTCAGCTTAAAATTTTAGAGAAAATGTGTCTCTTCAACTAACGCTCTATTTTGTTCCGTTTTTGTAGAATTTGTATTTTTTTTTTTAATTTTGACAAATTCTTAAAATTTAAAAATCTAATTTTTGGATAATTACGAGTATAAGATCACTGTAAAAGGAAGTTGTGTGAGTGTCTAACACCAGATTTTTTCTTACAACGTGAAGATAATAAGTTGGAAGGAAGGCCTTGATTGATTCATTCAGTACGACCAGAGCTTTATCTCCAATTTTTTTTACAGTCTCAATAGTTAAATCTGTATTTTTTTAAATTCGTATGATCTATTCAACTCCATCAATATATTATCAGCAATAATACCACGAGACTTTTGCTTTCCCACGAAACGGGTTGTTTAGAAACAACACGAGTTGGAGGCGAGTGGTGTTTGTTTCATTGAGTTTGTAAGCAAAAGTATTTGATAATTCTTAAAATCGTCGAGTAAGTATTCGATTAGATTATACCATGATTATCGATAAGGGAATTGCACTACAAATGTATTTAATTCGTATTCTGAAAAACTTGTTGGAAATGACATGACATTGACAACTGACAGCTCAAAATTGAAAACACCAAAACGACAACACCACGGTGTTTGCACTTAATACTTAATCCGGGGCCTGAATAGGGATTTTGTGCATTATGAATGGTATAATCCATTTAATTAGAGAATGTATTTTTTAAGATAATCAACTAAATCCTTTAGTTGTTTAAAAATATGTTTTGTAGGACAATTTATTTCAAACAAATCGTGTTTTTATTTACTCGTTGTAATCAGCGTATTTCTGAATTCGTCAAATTCAAATTATTCGCTAGAGATGCTGCTGCAATCAACTGGGATTTTGTATATACTTTAGAAGATGTAAATGATAAACTTTTGTTTCTGAATAATACTGTCATCTCTCTATTTGATGTACATGCACCCCTGAAAACTGTAACAGCGAAAAAACCTGGTCGACCTTATATCACCCCTACTATTAGAGAAATGTCACGTTTAAAAGATAAAGCTTACAAAAAATTTCTCCATACTAAAACAGACAAGGATTACATATTCTATAAGAATATTAGGAACTATCTAACATCAGCTATTAGAAGGGAGAAGAAAGCCTATATTCAGTTTGAGCTCAATAATAATAGAGATAACCCGAAGAAATTGTGGAGCAGTCTTAGAAAGTTCAACATACACAAAACTAATAAACCATCTATTCCGTTACACCTCTCCGAGCCTAACTCCATCAATGATTATTTTCTCAATTCATTAAGTACGCCCAGTGTTGATAACAATTTAGTGATGTTTTATAAAAACAATGTGAAGTGCGATATTAAATTTAATTACAATCAAGTAGCGGAAGCTGAAGTATTAAGTATCGTTGAAAATCTGAAGTCCAATGCTGAAGGAAGGGATGGAATTAACTTAAAGTTATTGAAATTGGTCATACCTCACTGTAAAAACGCGCTAACGCATATAATAAACAGTTCTCTCCTACAGTCGGTCGTACCTGATATGTGGAAAATGTCAACTATAATACCTACTCCAAAAGTGGCTAATCCGTGTAGTGTAAGTGAACTTCGACCAATAAGTATACTTCCTACAATGTCGAAAGTAGTGGAAAAGATTGTTTTTAAACAGCTATCGCAATATGCCAGTGAACATATTTTACCACCTATCCAATCTGGATTTAGAAGTCCTTATAGTACTTCTACAGCTTTACTGAATATATCTAGCGACATTGCTCAAGCTATAGATGAAGCCAAAGTCACAATATTAGTTCTATTAGATTATAGTAAAGCGTTTGATGTAATAAATCACAAATTATTGCTGGCAAAACTGCATTACTATGGGCTATCCGATACTGTGATAAACTGGTTTGCTAGTTATTTATCTAACAGAACACAAGCTGTCAAGGTACACGGGCAACGATCAGAAGATATGATCATAGCTAAGGGAGTTCCTCAGGGGAGCATTCTTGGACCTCTCTTGTTCACCATATTCACTTCAGATCTGCCAGAAGTAGTAACTCGTGATTGTCTTCTACATATGTACGCAGACGATACGCAAATGTATAAATCGTGTTTGCCACATGAAATAAATAAAACTATTGATGCTTTCAACATCAACCTTAAAAATGTTATGGAGTGGTCTAATGCAAACGGGCTAAAAATAAATGCGTCAAAAACAATTGCCATGTGTTTAGGTTTAAGTAGTGTACGTGAGCGCGCCTGTCAGTTTCGTAGAAAAAGTATTGAATTAAACGGTACAGTCATTAATTTTTCAGATGCAGCAAAGAATTTAGGTGTTTATTTTGATAGCAACATGACTTTTGAATTGCATGTTACCAAATTGTTAAGCGCAGCTTATGCTAAGTTTAAGTCTATATATAAGTTTAAGCAAATATTATCTTGTGAGGTCAAATGGACGCTTTGTAATAGTATAATTTTAAGCAATCTTAACTACTGTAGCACAGTTTACTATAGCTTTCTTACAAAAAAGTTTAAACTTAAGATGCAAATGTTACAGAACTGCTGTTTAAGATTTTCATTTAATATTAGTTACCGGGAACATGTTACTCCGTATTATACTCAAAGAAAATTGTTGAAAATGCAAAATATCTTCTGTGTTCAGTATGTTATGTTTATCTATAATTTAGTTACAAATAGCGAACCGACATATTTGTACAATAGATTACGTAAAAGATCGGATATACATAGCATAAACATAAGATTTAAATGTAAATATCAAATACCTGCGCACAGAACTACTAAATTCGAGTGTTCATTCAGCTATATGGCACCAAAATTGTTAAACGATTTTTCTAACATCTTAAGCGCTGGTAATTTTCAAACTGTCAAAAGAAATTTAAAAAATATTTCATTCAAACTGTTGATGTAACCTTAAACTATTCTCTATAGTAGTAATTGTATGTATAGGGTGAGTGGAAGATCAGTCTTGGCTGAACCCATTCCTTTTGTGTATGCTTTTTGTATTGCACAATAAATTTTGTATTATTATTATTATTATTATTAAATTCATAAAAAGTATCGTCTTTAAAGAATGGTATAGCTGGAAATGTTTCTTGAACCATTCCGTGCATTTTTGATCTATAAAGGCAAATATCCAATTCTACATAATAATTATCACTGTGTATAGCAAATGATTTTCCAAAGTATGAATTGAGTATAGAATTTAATTTTTTAGGATATTTTGGAATTCCTATCACATCCAGAAGTCTCTTGTAAAATCGTGATTTTATTTGAAAACTTGGATATTCAGTAGTAATACTATAAGTACTTCGATATTATCGGGTTGTATGTCGATAACTTGTTGCACAATAATGAAAGAGTGTCAGTTTGACAGGTTAAATAGTCCGACCGCGTCAGCGGGAGGATTATTCTGTCACTAGCTACAGTGAAGACGGCGTGTATCCTTTACTAATGAGATGTCCAAATTATATGGGCGCCAACAAGTTTTATTACTCCCAAGTACACTTATATAAGTGAAAAAAACTTATAAACTTTGCCATATATATACAGCACATTACAGCCCTTGAAACTTTAATGTTTGAATAAAATAAACAATTCTTTATATAGATTTATTGAAACTTCTGGTTTTGATTAGTCTATTCGCGTTGCATAAAAGGGAGCAATTGTGCTACCGGGCCTATAGTGCCGCTTGAGTTGGACTACTCTCTGTTTCACGCATAGTTGATTTGTTTGGCTACTCCATTTCTTTCGCTCACGCAACCTGAAATTAATTGTCATCTTCTCCGACTGGTTCATCGCAGCAGCTTTTGAGTTGAACCCCATCATTGAGAGCGAACGTTTCCAGCAGCATCCCCACGTTCTGTCCCTCTTTTCCCTTCAGCTTGTGGCGAAGCTCTCCGAGGGCCAAATGCCTACGGCAACCCATCACGTTCTGCCAACTGCTTAAGGTAAATGAAATAACATAGTATGTCGTACTACATGTTCGTAGAAGTGTTTCAGACATAATCAACGCTGAACTATTAGCGTTATTTTTTCATTTCTTCGAGTTTTCTATGCTTATCTATAAATAATCGTTAGCACTCCCTCCCACCCCTTCGGGTTTATTAAATTATTAACTAGGATACATTTTTAATATCGTTTATACGTGTGTAGCCTCCATTTAACATTTGAAATATTCCATAAATGTTTTGTCATATATTTCGCGTTTATTTTACTGTATTTCTGTTAAGAATTGTCCAGAAGTTAGCCGACAGAGTAACAATATGATCAAAGGTAAGTCATAATAGCAAGCGCTGTCGCATACCTTGACCCAAAGCATTGTTTCTTCCCTATCTCAAACTCTAGGGGAGCAAACGTGAATCTAAGGACATAATCCATGGCGCCAAGGCAACTCAATTTCTAAGCTCCTTTCTAGCCCGAACGTATAGTACATCAACCTGATCCTACTGTCTCGATTGACTAACTAGCAGGGATAACTTGATGCAGAGCTAAACACTTATATGTTGGGAAAATGGAACCATTCTGAGGGGCTTATTAATCAAACAACGTCAAGCGGCTGTTTTGTGTTTTGAGTATCATTTTGCCCTGCAACAAAGGGTTCTTCAAGAAATGAAAATACATATCAAAGTGTTATGTTTAGTGCTTTGTGGAAACCTAATTTTTCAATTGGTACTGAATTAAGCTTTCCCGGATGGAAATCCAATTTAACTTTATATATATTGTATACATTATTCTTAAAATAAAATATGAGCAAGATTCCCAGAGACTACTTTAGCAATAATATTTAAAAGCATTTTTTGGGAAAACATACGTAAAAATGTAATAAATAAAATGTATATAGGGTTGAAGGTGAAAAACGATAACACACTAATGTAGTAGTAGTAGTAGTAGTATTTCTGGGGAGACTCATGTCTAGCAAGTAGGCCTTTATAGGCCCTTTTTGCCAACCTCATGAACAAGGTCTAGGCATGCAGAGTATTAGGTACCTTAGTCCTACTTAGAATTTTGCCGAGACTAAGGAGTTCCAACCTTAGCAAGGGATCTTTTACATGCTACACATCGTAGTACAATGGGACCCACGGCTTTACATCACTTCCGAATGTTGGCATTCTGTAGAGGTTTTCATCCGCATTTTTTTTTAATTTTTAAAAACCCGACTGGGATCGAAGATCGAACTCTCGACCCTTAGATCAGTAGCCAGAATGCTTACCACTGAGCTATATAAGTAAACTTGTAAATTATAAGAATTTATCTAAAGCAAAGCATTTTCTAATTTTGTAAACTCTTGTTTAGTTAATAAAATTATTTCTTCTGAACATTTGTTTATTTTATATGCAGGTTAAGGTTGTTTATACTATACATAATATTAGTATTTATTAGTTATACGAATCTTCCAACCCTCATTGAAAGCAGTCCAATAATTATATAAAATTTTTAAATACTATCGACTTCTTATGATTCTTTCCTGATTTTTCAGTAACTGGATGTGATTTGGAAACATGATAACAATATACAGTCATTGATACTGCAAATACAATGATTAAGTGAAAAAGAGTTGCTGAACAATTGTATGGACCACTTTGTCAAGCATTTAATGGTTTCCTGCTTCCACTTTCTTCAGTTTTTTGTCAACGTTGAAAGTTGCCGGTATCGACTGCCTATACAACATATTGAACAAGCAAACCTGAGGCCAACAAAAGCTCTGGAAAGAGTGGGTCCTAGATATGATTCATTTTGTGTTAGGAATGTTTCAATTTGTATTCTATCATTAATCTACATGACCTAATTTCAGCAATTCTTTATTATTGAGAAGATGATAGCGCATAACGAAATCCATAAATTGATTTTGGAGCTCTGGCAAGATCAAAACATATCTAATTCCGAAAAGTGTATTGACAATACACTATCTAATTAATTACAAAGAAATTGGAAAAAACGCCGAGAACACATAACTGGGAAATATTAAAACAGGTTTGCGATTTAGTAGATGTTCCTTATCAATAAGAGACATTAGCATTAGCAGATCAGGAAATATTTTCAACAACCCTTATTAATATGTGTCCTAGGTTGACGTCAAAAACAGTCAAAATTTGAATAACAGAATATTTGAATCGAAATTAGATAACGAAAATACAGCTGTCAGTATGATAATATTAGGAAAAGGTAATATCTTAATGACGTAAATAAGTGTTTTTTTAATTCCTAGAGATAAATTTGAATACAGTTAAATAGAGAAGAGAAGAATAACACTTGTTGAAGCACCAAAAAAAGGAAAAGGTATCAAACAAAGAATTATTGTCAAAATGCAAGTGACAAGTCGAACTTTAAAAAAAATATATTTAAAATATATCAACTTAGGAATAAAAGCACGTAAGAAATGTGATTTCATCATTTTAAGTTCTAAGTGAATAAATCCCAAGTAAAGGACTCGTTTTAACAATTCAAATTTCTTCTTCTTAATAACTAGAGTTGTTAAGCTAGATTGGTAATACTTCAAAAGTTTATCTGATACGTAATCCCACAACTTTAGCATCGATTGTGCAGAGCTGCACTACAGATTGAGATAAATCTTTTAAGACAGTTCGAATGCACTCTCAATTTAGAAAACCTTGTAATACCTTGTGACTGTAACATTATTTTATTGGTTTCATGAAATCAACAGAACTATAGATGGATAATCATAATCATCAGTACAGCTTTATGATAGGAGGGCCTCCACTTTCTCCATAAAGGTCTATATTTTTTTCGTGTTACGATATCTTTCTAAAGGCCTTTGCAAATTATATTTTTTGGTAGATTCCCAAATTTCTTTCTTTCAAATATAGAGGTAGCCTACTCTTACAATTAGATCACTGTAAGTGCCTGTTTGTGGAGCAGGTTGTCTATACTCGCTTTAGCTAATTTATTGGCCTATTTTTTAAATTTAAAATTGACACTCCGGTCGTGGTCGTTCTCTTGCGCATTTTACTTCAAAGTACGCAGTACCAGCATTATAGCATGGTAGTGAAACATAGGTAATAGTGACAAAAATAAGTTCGTTAGATCTATAAAAAGCTATACTTGTACACAATAGGACTAAATTCGAAGCACAGTAATAAGAGAACAACTTAGAATGTTTGATATAAAAGAGAAGCTTAATATAAAAGTTCATATTCAATGTTGTAAAGGAACATTAGCAGCTAGAAATTATTCCTTCTTGATTTCCTAAGAATTAGTTAAAAGTTGTAAATATATTTCGACCACATGGTGTCTTCTCCATTTTACAATACACATTAAAAATATCTCGTATACATTTTTTTTTGTACGGTTTGATATCGATTCTTATAATTCTTGTAATAATTTGTATTTAATACATTTATCTGCAAATCTATTCTTATTATAATAATGAAATCTCACAATTTATGTTATATGTTAAGATTTTAAATTTTGTTGAAGTGGAAAATGCGTAACCTCCATTTTGCTGTCATTTACTGGTTTGATAATGCGTATTAGTATTATTTTGCAATGCGTCGAACTTGTATGGAAATTACGAGCGAAAACGCGATCATTACAGAATCGGCGATATAGTAGTTTCAACATGACGCGAGGGCTCATGCTTTTGGAACCGCCACCGCTAAAGACTCGCAGTCTTATCGTATTATTTACAAACAATGCGCTCCCGAAAATTTAATGCGATATGTCGCTACAGAGGCCGCCGCGCGAGAACATAATTTCTAAGAAATATTCTACAAGCTTTGATATTGAAAATGAATGCAAATGTAGCTAGGATATTCATGTATTCTTGTCGTTTTTGGATAATCTTAATAAGTATCGGTTGCAGTTGGAGCGTGTTCATTTATCTTGGGTGATTTCTGTTGTTTCGTGCAGTTTTATTCAAAGAATGGCAGAAATGGCATAGTTCTCAACCTTATTTTTAAAGCCTAACGTCAGCTGAAAATTTTAAATTAAAGACTTAGACGGTCTACACCGGTATTAAATGTCAAGCAGCGAGATAAAGTTGGAACCCATAATTTTACAAAATATTTTTCTGTGGACATTGCAAGAAAAATAGATGGTCTTGCGGATGTGATGCATTAGATGCACTGTTTTGTTTTCCATCATTATACACATTATTATCGTGTCTCGTTTTTTAACTCTTGCGTACATTTTGTGTTGTGTTAAATACTTTTTGTTCTGTACATACGTGGTTTCCTTATGGATTATTAAAATAAAAAATCATGGCTATATTTGGATTAAAACATCGACGGAATGTAGGTCAGCCATTAATTATTATTTTTTGGTTAAAATTAAGAGCCCCTCAAATACAACTCTCGAGAGCCGCACACCTACCGCTTTGTTAGTCTTTCAATTAAGGTGAAAATCTCCATTTAGACAGAGTGCAGTTTTAACTTATATTTCAGTAAATATACAACATCTAGTTGGATGAGACAGACAACCACACGTAAAATAATGTATCCTTGCTGCACTCACGGTGCTATGTTAAAAATTTCACAAAGTGGCAGTAGCAGTGTGGCGAAATACTCAAAAGCATCTAGAATAACTATTCTAATGAATAGTTTCTCTTTAAATATTTTTTACTGTTTGATGTCACCCAAATTTGTTTCCAGAACTTGTCCGTTCATCAGCATGCATCGGCCGTCCATTGTCCCTTATGTATGGGTCGAGGTCAGGACCATAAAGCACGTCGTATCAAATACCTAAGCTGTTTGTTGCATCACAGATCGTGGCCCCTAAAACGCCACAGACCCAATTCCAGCCGACCTTGACGGTACCTACGTCCTTCGCGCTTGTGCCCCAGCAGGTACGTCTCTTCGGCAACCTCGCACTCGTAGCGTCTTCGGCTAAAGAGAGCGGTCAGCGAGGGTCCAAGAGAGGCTATATGTATATATGGGAGAGATGCGAACCGGTACACGGCATTTTGCGTATGCAAATTAGGAAATGACATAAAAGAATTCAGCTTTCCGTTAGTGGTACTCGGCTAACTGTTCCTGCGGTGCTCTGCTTCGAGACAATGTTTGTATTCGTGTCAGCGGGAAATTTGACGGCGATTTAGCCGGTGGACTCAACAAAAACTAACTTTCCAGTTTACATAGAATGGACAGTTTGGACCCGTTGATAATGCTTAAGATTTGCCGTTCGCGCAGAAGTAGTAAGATTACCTGTAATTTTCTCCAGCACCTACTAATGGATCCGAAAAAGTGAGCGAAAGTGACTGTCACTCAAGCGTTACTGGACTGAAGACATTTGATATAAGAAAATCGCTGTAGAAAATAGAAACGATATTTTGCTTTAAATACGAAACAATAGTATTGTAGTTTCTATTTTTGAAGCTCATTTCTTGTGAATGAAGTTTGAGGCGGATAAATGTCAAGTCGTATTCGAGCAAAACTCAAGGGCGTAGCCAGTTATGGGCAGGGGTGGGCGCTTGCCCACCCCTAAAAATTTATTAAAATCAAAAAGCAGTTGTTTTGTAAAGTTCGTGTGAACAATACGATATGAATGCAGCAAACGCTCAAAAGTGTCCGTAGTAGGTGGTTTACTCGCATTTGCCCACGATCAGGCGTTTTTGGAATAATCGAGATGTAAACGAAAATGCGCGCCAAATGCGGAACGAACGCATTTGTGGCACTTTCAATATATATTTGAGTGTGCAGGTAGTGTTCCGTTCCGAGAATTTGCAGAAGTTTATTTATCTGCACAGCACGCTTTAATGCTAACATTAAAACAATGCTCCAGTAAGTTTGGAAAGAGTGCAAAACGAACGGAAACAAGAGCGAATAAAGTGATTGTGTTTATTAGTAGCCAATATTTAACTAAAATCAATTGTAAATTTTAATTTATTTTACACTGGGTGCACCTATTCTAAAATTAAAAATGGACATTAGGAAATTTTTTGCAGGTAGATTTTTGGTGTTGTTTTTTTAGTATTTAATTTTTGTGTATATTAAGTAATTAAATTAAAGTTATAAGATTACTTTATTTAATTTCAAAAATGTGTATTATTAGTAATGTCAGTTGTAGTAGTTGGTAATTGTTTTTAGTGACCCACAAAAGGAAAAGGTCAAAAAATGATAGCGCTAAAAGTGAAAGAGAGGAAGAAAAAAACAAAAACATTGCACCAGCACCTACCAAGACTACCTCTACTTTTGATGAGCAGGATGAGCCTCAAGCTGGACCTTCATCAGCATTCTCGTGTGATAAAGCTGAGCTCGGGAATAGAGACCATGCTGGATTGGACAATCTTTTTCCATGACAACAGCGCAAAAAATGGAAATTCTGAAACGTTGTTGGGCACCACCAGAAAGTTACAATTTTGCTGAAGACGCCATCGATTTAAAATGAAAATTTAAACATAGTTGGCTACAGACATATGCTCCTTGGCTTGCATATTCACAACGATTTAAAGGTGCACTGTGCTTTTTCCTCCAACAATAAGTACAGTACAAGACGTTTTGGGTTCATTTATCATTAGGCCCTTTACTCGATACAGAGATATACACGAATACTGCAAAAAACATGCTGCCACTCAGTGGCATAAATCAGTAACCGCTTCAGCAAAAGCATTTGTGGAGAATGTTCCTGTTGATGTTCAGATGGTGTCTGTACACAAAAAAGTATTGGAAGAAAATGGAAAAATTGTAGCATCAATCATTTCTACTATAATGTTTTGTGGGACGCATGACTTGACATTGAGGGGTAAAGATCAACATCAAGGTGTATTTGAAGATCTAATTCAACTAAAAATTGAGGCTGATGACAAAAATTTGAAACAACATATCGAACAAGGCAAAAAAAAATGCAACTTATATGTCTCCACAAATTCAAAACGAAGTTATTGCTGTGTGTGGAGCGGTTATTAAAGACGATATTATTAATAACGTAAAAAAAGCTAATGCTTACAGCGTATTGGCTGATGAAAGCAGTGATATATCAGGAAAATAGCAGCTGTCAATTGGTATTCGATTTTTCGACGAAGAAAAAATGGCAATTCGCGAAGAGTTTGTCGGGTTTGTGGAGTTAACTTCTATGGACGCCAAAACTATAGCAACCACAATAGACAGTTTTCTACAAAACGAAGGCTTAGATGCAGACAAGTGCGTTGGACAGGGATACGATGGTTGTTCAACTATGGCAGGAAAGGACGGTGGGGTTCAAAAAATTTTGAGAGAAAAATATAAAAAAGCTCTGTATTTTCACTGTGCGAGCCACAAATTAAATTTGGTGGTGAATGATTTGAATCGTGTGCCAGAAATACGGAATACCGTTTCTAGAGTAATAGTAATTTTTTCTATAGCACATGTTAAAGTGTGCTTTTATCAACTCAAAACAAAAGGTCAAGTTTTACTTTAACAGCAAGGGTAGATAAAGTAGCACTTTAACATCAAGGATAGATAAAGTAATTTAGTTTTCTAACTTTTGTGTAAATTAAATATGACAGCTTCGTATTATCGTAGCAACCCAATCTAGCTACTGACATTTTGAAATGTGATTGACTGTCCTTATTTTCTTTTGAAATTGTTAAAGTTCTTGCTATAGAAAAAAATATTGTATTATACACGACGATAAAGTTATTTCTATCCACTCTTGAATCATTAACGTCTCGACTTCGTCTCGACGTTAAACGATTCACTCGTGGATAAAATTTAACTTTATCGTCTTGTATAATAAATTACTATTATTATACCAGACGATAAAGTTAAATTTTATCCACGAGTGAATCGTTTAACGTCGAGACGAAGTCGAGACGTTAATGATTCAAGAGTGGATAGAAATAACTTTATCGTCGTGTATAATACAATATTTCTTTCTATAGCAAGAACTTTAACAATTTCAAAAGAAAATAATGACAGTCAATCACATTTCAATATGTCAGTAGCTAGATTGGGTTGCTACGATAATACGAAGCTGTCACATTTAATTTATACAAAAGTTAGAAAATTAAATTACTTTATCTATCCTTGCTGTTAAAGTAAAACTTGACCTTTTGTTTTGAGTTGATAAAAGCACACTTTAACATGTGCTATAGAAAAAAATATATAATCAGTTTTTTCCGTGAATCAGCGCTACGAAGAAAGTTTGCTCCAAACATTCCCCTTTTGTGTGAGACACGTTGGTCTCACAAATACAAAAGTATTTCCATATTCTGGGAGAATTTTGTCAAAATCGTAGAAGGATTACAAAATCTTTCAGTGGAAGGTAACGCTGCCACTAGAAAAGGTGCTTTTCAACTGCATTCTGCTGCAATTAAGTCCGAGTTTATTCTCTGTCTTGTTATTATAGCTAAGTACTCTGCATTGCTAGAACCTGTGGCAAATGTTTTACAATCAAAATGCATTGACATGTTACAGTGCAAAAATCATATAAAAAGAATAGTAGCTGTGGTAAAAATCCATAGAGAAACTGCAAACGCCATCATCCAAGAAATTTTATCTAGCGCTAATTCAATTGCTGAAAACATTGGGGTATACTTGCAAATACCAAGAATTGCAGGACGTCAACAACACCGGTCAAATCCTCCAGTGGCCACTCCTGCTGAATTTTGGAAAACGTCGCTGCTAATCCCATACTTGGATTCTTTAATAACTTCCTTGGAACAGCGGTTTTCCGACGATAACTTGTCGGCTTTTTCACTATTAGCAATACATCCTTCTACTATGTTAGATATGACATTTGAAAACTTTTAAAAAAGGACACAAAGCTCATTAGATTTTTATAATTTGTAGTAATGTTAACAATGAAGCGGAATTATGGTACAATCTCTGGAAGGAAAAAAAACCTCAGAAAAGAAGAACTAAAAGAGTTAGAAGTAATAGACGTGGTGAAAGAAGCTGAGACTTTTTTTCCTGATTTAAAACATGCTTTACATATTTCATTGGCACAACCGTGTACAACAAGCACCATTGAAAGGTCTTTCAGTACACTACGTAGAGTAAAAACCTGGTTGCGATCAACAATGACGGAAGACCGTCTTACTGGACTGTGCATGCTGAGTGTGCACAAAAAAATAGTGCTAGAAAAAAAGAAAGAGCTAGAAGATGAAATCTTCAGAAGATTTGCATCAGATTCGCGAAAAATACTGTTACTTTAAGTAATATTTTTTCCATTTGTACAAAATAAAATAAAATAGTAATAACAATAATAATTGTGTGTATAAATGTTTGCCCACCCCTAAATGGAACCCTGGCTACGCCCTTGGCAAAACTTAATTCCCCTCTCCCTTAAATTAAATGGCAAAATTCATGAATTTATTCGAATTAATCGTCCATACATTAGATGGAGTTTACCCCAGCAAAACTGTACAAGTCAAATCGTTCTTCAGGTACATAGTTTGTGTTTGTATTCATGTAGAAAAAATGTATTTTTGCTGGTCCACTATTGCCATTTTGTGTACACTTGTACAGCGATTTCAGCAAGAGAGAACAATTAAGGGGTGTTGTATATGATACATTAACTTTCCTCATAAAGCAGCTATAAGCACAAGAAAATTTAAAAAAATGGAAAAATCGAATCTATAACTTTCTTAAGAAACTACCAGTTCGCAATAAATGTTATTGATTATTTTTGTGCTAACGCTACCTACTTGAAAAATAATACACTTGTTATTGCAAGCAAAATTTTATGGTTTATATTTTCATAATAATAATCATTAAGTTTTAGTTTCCATATAGGCCTAAGCTTTACAATTTTCTATTTAACATAATAAGATAAATTTTTCGTCATATAAACCGTGATACATTGCCTTACACAAATATGCGTTATTAAAGCAAATTCAAAGCTAAATACATTGACCCTCACAATAGCAACTATTATACATTTCAATTCAGCTTTGTTACAACTACAGTTCCCAGATCATTTTCTAAATTTACACTTACAAAATACATTTTCGTAAGTTACATTGGGACGAACACTTATAGTTATTAAGCTTGGGTAAGCACATTATTCTTCAAGTTCCAACCAAAATTAATTGGATTGGGCATTTCTTGATTTATCGAAATCGCACTTTTCCAAATGATTATTTGATACGCAGCTTCATAAAAGTAACTCTATGTTTCTGGAATTTGGCACGATGCCGTTATTCTAGATTCTGAACAACTTTTCTTAATAATGTTTTGCCATGTTCAAAACAGAAATAGTACTTTACCTGAACAAAAGGTATCTTTAAACTACTGACAATGCCTACTTGATATGACGCCGGCACGCTAGAGGCGGAAATTTTTAAAGGGTTATTCCTAAGGTACTAAGAAACACTTCTGCAGAAATTCAGGACTACATTATTCTTTTTGAGGTAGATATCTATTAAGACTGGGTTAACTCCAAACACGCAGCGGAAGACAACGGAGCGATGTACAAAAATAAATCGTATTTTTTAGAACAATAAAGCAATAGAGATAATTCTTTCACTAAAAATTTCTCCATTTTTTCTATACATTTCATACGCTTTAAGTATGCCTTTATGTGCAATCGTTTAAAAAATACCTCGATGCTGAAGTTTATATCGCGCTTTCCTGTTACGCTTTCCTTAAACAATTTCTGTAGCATTTGTTAAAAATAATTTCGTGATTAATTTGACATCACCTGAATCCAGAACGATTAAGCTTCCCATTGGTTTAAAAATTATTGAGAAATATTCAAAACTAAGCTTGTGAATGCGATGTACTCATAAAATTCATAAATTTTTTTATAATAAAAAAATACCGGAAAATATTTTTTCTGCTTTTTTGCAATAGCAAAAAGAATGGAGTCCTCCACATTCAGATCCGCAAGGTCATTCCAGATAGTGTACATTTTTTTAAAAACTATATCTTCTAGTGCACACCCCATCATTTTAGAAGCGTTTTTTGAGAGGCCAGATTCCCGACTTAGCACCGTGTAATTTCTGTTTATTGTTCACAATCAAGAATAAATTGTGTGGACAACGGTTTAACTCCCCTGATGAGACTGTTGAGGCATATAATAACATGTTTTTAATAAAGTAATTGACAATTAATTTTGAAAAGTTTAAAATTGTTTAAGGAGATAATTATGTCAGTTATTATAGGAAAAGCATGATTTTTGTTCTATGAATAAAAAAATATTTTGTCGCATATATAATTTAATAATTAATTAAACGTTTCGCAAATACTATTAGCTTCTTCAGTAATAATTTGTGACATTGTATAAAGTGTTAAAATTTGCAAAGCTGAAATAGGAAAAAACACATTAGATAAGCGAACACATAAAATTATCCTTTACTTGCGTACTTACTTGTGATATAATGAAGGTTAGAAATGTATATTACGACATTTATAGTTATTTCATACTAAAAACGAAAATAAAAGGAATATTTGCATATTCCATAATTAAAATTTTATAAATTGTACATGTATATATTGAAAGCATGCACGTAAATATGAGAATGCAAGGTTGTTTCTTATTTATTATCAGTAATGCACAGAGTGTAAAATTTGAATCTGTCTTTGACATGTACAGAGTCGTATTTATTTAAAATTTATTTTTAATAGCAGAACATAAAGTATGAGAAACATCATTCATTTGTATTTTTTTTATAATATTAATTAAATAGGTTATGATAAATAGATCTTAGGTTTTCTATATCTGTTCTATAATTTATAGCAGTAGGGCTTCGTTGTATTTCAATCATTTCTAAAACCAACCGTTTCTTTAAGTTATTCTCCTTATGTACGATTTTTGGTGTATTGAAGTTAAATTTATGGTAATTTTCAGTGGCGTGATCCGTTAAAACAGTTTTTTGTTTGATGTGGGTACATTATTGATTTTGATTGAATATTTATGTTGCTTAATTCTGTTTTTCAGTAATTGTTTAGTCTGCCCAATGTATGTGGAAGTACAAGTGTTGCAATTAATTTGATAAACAAGATTAGATTGCATATTAGTTTCAGCTTTGTCTTTTAAATTGGTAAAACACATTTTGCCAAAAGTATTATAGTTTTTAAAAGCAGTATTAATATTAAATTTTTTCAGGTTATTTTAAATTTTTTCAGATAGTTTAGGAATATAATTTATGGATATGTATTTATTTTGAGTTGAAGTATCAGTTATATTGAAATCATTGCGAAAACAATTAGGTTGACGTACTATTGATTGGTTAATTTTTTTGCTATTAATACTATTGATACGGCTTTTAATTAGTTTTTTGATAAAATTAATAGGGTAATCATTTATAGTTAATATATGTGTAATGGTTTCTAATTTTTTTATTTTTTTTTTATTTGTTTAGAAGATAATTTTATAGCTCTGTCAACTAAACTGTTTATGACACTTTTTTTACTACTATTAATTATAATCAATCAGTGAACTGGGCGGTTTAATACGAGACGTAGGCTAGCTATCGTCTAATTATATTGCCCTATTTCTTTTTCTACAAAATTTTCTAACAAAATATTTTTATTAACAAAATCATTTTCCTAATCGCTAATAGAAAGTCGGCTCTTTTTATAACATTTGAAAATATAGAAAATTTTACATTTCATTTGTGTAAAGTTCGTTGCTATGAAAATACTGCTGTAAACACTTTCTGTGCTTCGTTTGAAAATCGAGGCAGAGAAAGTAAAACACTTTCTGTTCTTCCTTAAATGCTTTGTCAAACTAACAGTTAATAAATTTTGAAAAAACAAGCTTATTCATAGCAATGCGCATAGAAAGTTATTTGCTGACCTCATACTCTTGCAACCCTTCCTACGGTCAGGATGCCAACCAGCACTTGGTGCAGCAAATTCTACTTTCTATGCTTCTTATACAAATAACTGTTTCCTACTTGGTATTTGAAAGATTGCCCTTTTATAGTATTTGGACGCTTATAAAATGTTACATATCATTTATGTAAGGATCGTTGTTACGGAAATGCTGCTGTAAACACTTTCTGTTCATCCTTAAACGCTTTGTCAAAGTGACAGCTAATTATTTTTGACAAAACTAGCTTATTGCTACTAAATTATGTACTATTAAACAATTGTTAAATTTATTTTGCATAATATGCATAGAAAGTAATTTGCTGATCTCGTGCTCTTGCAACCTTCCATACGGTTGGGTTGCAAACGATGTAGACGGTGCAGCTAATTCTACTTTCTATACTTATTATATAAATTTTATGCGGATCTGAAGTAATTTTTGTAGCTTATCTGTACAGAAATCTACAGAAACCTCACAAAAGTGTCACTAATATACAAATATACTTTCTTTTAAATTTTGGTCATAGAATTAGTAGCAGTGTATAATAAAACATGTTAGTCACTTGTGAATTAGCTTATTTTAGTCACTGAAAACGATTGCAGAAAGTAAATCAAAAGCTGCTTATGTAAGATAAAAATAATAACTCTCTGGAATTAATTTCGAGGTTTGTCATCACGGGAGAGTTCCCTATATCCATGTCCTAAAGGAGTGGGTTTGTAAATTTAGGGAAACAGATTTAGCTAAAAATGTCAAATATAAGGGAGCAAACGAACGTGTTAGAAACCTGATAACAATAATCACATTAGATCAGCTATAGAGAGCATTACAAAAAGTTCAGTTCGAAAATAATGCCACGCGTTGGATTTGCCTAACTAAACCAAAAAATATTGGGAGCTGAAAAAAAATGTATAGCATTCCATTGAATATGTTTGGTCGTGTTATACAGAATTTCAACAACCAGCTTTAAGAGCGCATACAGAGAAATGGACGTTTTTGTGCAAATATAGATATTATTACTATTATAATTGTTCTCTCGCTTTCATGAGGTCGGATTATTTATTATTATTATTCTTTAAATGGCAATATTTTTAAGAACTAAAAGTGTAGTATAACTACCTTACTACTGTTATTCTTTGTTTCAGTTAAATACAATTACTTTCAGAGTTATGTTGTTTCAAAACTTCCCACTCCCGTGGACCACTATGTATTATTACCTAATGTCATTTTAACGAATACAATCATTTCTCTTGAATGCATAAAAATTTTAATAACAAAAACAACTACAGCAAATGTTCACTAATCCTCAATTTTCCATTCAGAGTATTAAATATTCTTTAAAAGTTATTTTGTCAAAATTTTATAAATTATTATTATTAAGCGCCTAAGTTTACTAATCACCGTCAACATAAATTTAAAACCAATTATGCTAGACACCGACTGCAATAGTCATATGGCCAAAGCATTATTAAAACTTCCACTTTGTGTAAGTACCTACATACAATATGTCACTAAAATAAAAGCTGATACCTTCAAACAATGTGTTATTTATGAAAACGATGCAAAAAGACAAACATTTGTCCAAAATTTGCCCTTCTGTAATATAGCCATTGGTATATGGAAGAAAGCGACTTACTAGATCAACTTAATACAAAAAATAGCAAAAGTTGCTCTAAAAAATGTCAAATAAGAGGTACTATATATAATTAGAATATATTGTATAATAGGTGAATGAAAATTTGGCTGCTTCGATGAAATAATAAGGTTGTGGAGATAGATAGATAGCCAAAGAGTTTATTGTTGTAGGTATAAAAAATCTGATTGTCCCTTAAGGTCCAAACGTCATACATGTGAAGGTTGATAACATATTTTACGTTTCGCCACTTTAGATGGCTTCATCAGAAATTATTGACAAGTAATATAACTAAAATACAAAAGTTAGAAAATTAGATTAAGTGAACACATAGAAAAAAATTTCAAGGCTTACCAAAATGATTTCCATAAAAGTTTATAATAATTGATAACAAAATTTGCAAATGACTAATTAAAGCCACATTGCAAGTATACGGCGTCTAAATGGATAAATATTTCACCTTTATCCATTTAGACGCCGTATACTTGCAATGTGGCTTTAATTAGTCATTTGCAAATTTTGTTATCAATTATTATAAACTTTTATGGAAGCCATTTTGGTAAACCTTGAAAATTTTTTCTATGTGTTCACTTAATCTAATTTTCTAACTTTTGTATTTTAGTTATATTACTTGTCAATAATTTCTGATGAAGCCATCTAAAGTGGCGAAACGTAAAATATGTTATCAACCTTCACATGTATGACGTTTGGACCTTAAGGGACAATCAGATTTTTTATACCTACAACAATAAACTCTTTGGCTATCTATCTCCACAACCTTATTATGGAATATATTGTGTTATTCTCAAATTAGGAATAATAAACCAGCAATAAGTACAACCTTGCGGATTTAGCATTTCTATTGTATGGCAACTGTTGTGTTAAAATAAAACTATCAATCCTTTGTTCGGTCAGGTTCTTACCTCACCTTCTCACCTTGGAGTCGCCTGACAGCCATTAACCTCATAGTAAATCTGATTAATAACAATGAATACACACACGTGTAAAACAGCGATATCAGTATTTTGGCAGTATTTCCAGAACTCAATCGATATACTCCCTGCGGGGTCTCACCAACTAAGCGTGGCCAAAGAAGTAGCATGTCATAATTGAGAAGGAGACTTCCAAAATGGGTTTTGTCCATTTTTCATAATTCTCAGGAAAGAAGAAAGTTTACTGTGAAAAAATAGTGCATATTGCAACAAATGGACATGTGCCACTTAATAGGTCACAAAACATTGATAATAATGACAAACATTAAGTGGTTTATTTTTCTGTAATAACAGCAAATTGGGGGGGGGGGGGGGTGCCAAAATGCTTTTTGATTGTCCAGAGATGACAAAATGCATTTTGTTTGGAAATTACGTAAAAAAGCGAATTGTTTTAGTAAACTGAGATTAGATTTTCCATTTCCCCCAATTAACACTAACTAAATATAATGTATTAAAAACTGAGAAAGCACTACAGTACCAAAATAAATGGCAGTAACAGGTTATTCAATGATGATATCATGTGCTGGTACATTCAAAATGTATTATGTCCATCATATTTGAACAAAACGCATTTTGAATGTCCTTAAGTATAGGATAAAATGCTTATTGAATGTCCACACTTTTGCAGCACATTTTAAGTAGAACAAAATGGGTTTTAAATGTCCAGGATAAGGTTAAAAAATACTCCTTTAAATATAAAATGCAACAGCCTCTCTACCTAAAAATTTTAATTTTTGGACGAAACGCATTTTGAAAGTCTCCGCCTCAATTGACCAATCGGGAGCAGTCGGTTTATCGACCCTACTCTCTCTTCTTCGAGTTGCGAACAGACCGAACGCAACAAGCGACAAACAGTTCACGAAAGCATCGGAAGTAAGTGTCAAGTTTCGCTGCCTCGAACGCTAACCCGCGTTCGGGGTGGCATTCGTGGCATTCGTGGAATTTGCGGCTTATTAAGTCATATGGTGCCGCTGATTTCCGCTCTTTCCCATCGCAACAAGGTATACAATTGACAAAAATACCTTGGTGTATAAGGAAGCCCATTATCAAAATAACTAAGTAAACAGTCTGGTGACATATGCTGGTTACGCTGTAGCCGTGAGGTTATATATCGGCAAACAAGGTTCTTCTAGTCTCGCATCCATCGGATTTTGCTCGAGCCCATTTGCAGAGTTGCAAGTTGCCGACAGCGAATGACAGCTGCGACCGCCAGGCTCGCCTTATGAACCACAGTCAGAAAGTGAGAAGTCGCTAAAAATTCTATCAGGTATTGTACTGTCATATTTAAACGATACTTTACTGTGGAAAGTGCAGTGGATAGGTAACCAAATAGTGGTGCGTTTTGAGAACACCGAATAGTGCCGACAGTGAGTTACAAACGTTCATTCTTGTCTAGCAATAAATAACCTAAATTTAAATATTTGATGAGAGTCAGCAATGGCGTTCAGCAGCCTGTAAAAACCCTATGACGTCATATAGATAAAGGGACAATAATCGATTCGTTTAGTTATGTTTAGTGTACTTGCACATCTTTTGTTTAAATTCAATATAGTAAAGTTCGACCACTTCATTCCATGTAGGAACATGGCCTGAGACGAGGCGAGTCAGGGTCGCCGAAATATCTTTTTCCGAAACCCAGTCAATCTGGCACACCGTCAACGGCGTACTGGGTGATGTGGTTAACATCACGCCTTCGACAACTGTGGTTTCGGTACCCAATTTTTAAAGCGGCTGGGTGGGCCGTTTGCCAGGTGCCAGATGTGGGGATTGAACCCCGTACCGCGGCACAGCAGTCAAGTTCCCAAACCACTCATCCACGCTGGCGATTTAAATTCAATATAATTAGATTAGAGTAGCCCTAACTTTTATTTTATTGTTTGCACGCGAACCTTATGTGTTAATTAAGTAAAACGACTGCAAAAGATTAAGGTAAGTTTGTTGCGGCAGCAGCTGGACCCTTGCACGCAAACGTTGTCAGCTAACCTAAAGGGTTGCCTTACTTTCGACTTCAGGGGTAATTCCTTTCTTCTAAGGAAAAACAATTTGAAGCCGGTGGCGTCCAAACCTATTAACATATTTCTAATTCATCAAGTCATCGCCCTAATTAACGAGTATCGAGTTGAACCCTGACCTTCCCAGCGAACTAAGCTAGCAACCTTTTGTTACAGAAACATCGTAATGCAGTTGAAGCGAATAACACTTGCATTTTACCAATTTGTCGTTTTACAATTATCAAACTAAAGCAGTTGTTTTTTTGGAAAACAAAGTTAAAGAATTAAAACTAAAAATTAAAGAGACGTCTACAACAGCAGTTACAAAACACCTAACTGATAACGAAAATATATTTCATTAAGTTTTCGAAACACAGCGTAGAGCTAATACCATTTCATTTAGAATAACCCTGAATCTAATTCTGAGTCAGAAATCACTCGCATGCATGATGACAAAGTTGTTCTACAAAATATCTTAAAAAATATTGTAGGCAAAAACGCTTATGATGCCCGCGTTATGCGATTAGGCAGAGGTGCATTACAAGGTGGGAAGTCAAGACCCTTGAAAGTAATCTTTCCGACACCAAATGATGCTTTGACCATTCTCAATCATTTAAAAAATCGATAACAAGAATTGGCTACGTTGGTGGTTGAGTGGGCTTGTTGTCTGCTTAGCAACCAGGTGGACATGGGTTCAAATCTGGTCGTAGCCGAGAATTTTCTCGGAGCGGCAGTGGATTTGAACTCATTAGTTAAGTTAGATGTAAGTTGTTGTGTGTGTGGTATGTTTGCATGCGGGGGAGCGTAATGTAAGTCGCGTGCGGCGCATTACCTCCGTGGCACTTCCCGCGAGGTATGAATGGTCCTTGACACCGAAAGGTAAAAGAGGTTATAGATCATGATGATGATGATAACAAGAATTGATACCGGCTATTTAGACTAAACACCCATAAAATGCAATCTTATGATGAATTTTAAAAAGCAACTGCAGCATCGCTTGTTAACTGTGAAAGTAATCCATACAAAAAATAACAAATGCTCAATAAATAAGAATATTCAATTTAAATTTAATTTTAATTTATTTGCTAGAGATGTTGCTACAAACAACTGGGATTTCGTATATACTTTAAAAGATATAAATGATAAGCTTTCGTTTCGAAATAATGTTGCCATATCTCTATTTGATGTACATGGATCCTTGAAAACTGTAACAATAAAAAAACCTGGTCAACCTTACATCACTCCTGCCATTAGAAGAATGCCAGATTTAAAAGATACTACCAAAAAATCTCCATCATAAAGCTGATAAGGATACATATTTTATAAGAATATTAGGAACTGACCAGCATCAGCTATCAGAAAGAACAACACGCTTATATTCAGTTGGAGTTTAAGTCTATATATAAGTTTAAGCAAATAATATATTGTATTACCAAGCGAAATCAGATTTAAAACAACCATATCATTCATCGATGTATCGCAGTTATATCTTATATCAATGTATTCCTGATAAACTTTCTGCTCATCGCGTGTAGATTCACGCTCTAGGGGAAGTTTTTTCTATATCGCATATAGAATTAACGCAACTTTCGTCGTTGACATCCTAGAGAAGATTCCCATTTTGCTTTCGCTTTCGAGCCAGGAACTCGTGCATCCACGACCCCGCCTTTATCCCATAACTTTAGAGGACAGTAACTTAATGCTCTCGGCCGGAATTGTATTCGACGCCCGGAGTATATAACTTTGCTTATATTCTGCATTGCACTCCACCCAACAAGTTTCGTTTATGGTTTATTAGCGAATATTGCATGCGTTGTTTGCCGTCAAGTTTAAGTACGTTATAATGTACTAGGATACGTTGTACCTGTTATAATGCACGCGTACCGTTAAATTTTGGATGCGTTTATACATGGTTGCCGTTGTGAAATAAGTTTTGGGGCGTACTCTCACTAGTGCAGTAATACTTTTAGATTTGCTGACAACGAGCATGAAAAATTCTTAGAAATTGTTTTGAAACCCTCTTCTGCTGCGCTCGCAGCTGTAAGGCTAGCCCGCATAGACGTATTTTTATGAATGTTATCTTAACAGAGTTCTTTGAAATGGTGTGTATACTTTTTATTTATAAAGCACAATGCAGTTCCGCGTGTTTTTCAACCAAGACATAAAGTAGGATCCATATCTCGTAGTTCAATACTGCACGCATTTTCCAAATCCGTTGGCAAGGTTGTTCGAAGTGAAATTACTACAATTATTACGAATATCGCTAACCCTCTTTCATTTCGGTTTAAGACCTGCTCTCACCCCAATGAGCTACTGAGGACTCAATTAACTTGTAACATGTCGTAAACGCAGATTTACTGGTAACATAAATATTGTTCAATAGAAAATAGGGGCGCTACAGTGTAGCAAATTACAAATATTTCATGCTTTGTCCAATTCGCACTTTGCTATTTCATTTTATTTTATTAGGCAGCTGTGTTGTTTAAAATTTTATATTTGGAAGGATGGCCCACACTATATTCTTAAGATAGTTGTTCCAGAAATGAAAGCATTTCATTAACAGAAAAACATATAGCCTTCTAAATCGTATCACTTACAACCGCTGATTAACAAGAAGGTTAGATTCACAAAAAAAGTTAAACAAAAATAATGGCATGACATATTTCGTTTTTAAGTGTTGCAGTTTTTTACTTTGGTACCCTTTTATTTGTTTGTTAATGTTTATTCTATCATTATTAGTATTTGTATGATATGTAGATGCGTAATTTGATACGATGTAGGGTTGAATTCCAATGCGAGAGTTCTGTATTGTTTTTGAAGTGTTACTTTTGGTAATTATGTAGATGATTGCGTTTTATCGTTGATATTGATGCACTGTTTTGTAGAGAGCCTTGTTGTTGGGTCGTTGCTCGTTGTTATTATTGGGTTTATGCCCAATTAGTTAGCATATAGTGCACTTTTTACCTGGGATTACCGAACATCCGGCGAGATGATCACTAACCCTTGGCCTGATAAGCAATTATTAGTGATCCAGAAAGCGCACCTGAATAGCCTGTGATGCTCATTTTCCACAAATGCCTTGCAATTTCGGTTTTGTGCAGAAGCGACAACCGCAATTTCAATTCGCACTGATATTAGTTGAATAACATTGGTCTAGTTAGCATTCGGCTGATGGGTACTAGAAGCGGTAAGCAACCGTATTACAGGTATTTTACAGGCAGATCATCGGCGGTGGACCTTAACATCATTCCTGATTGAGATATTTTACTAGATGGTAGCTGAGAGCGCCCTTAGGGCTGCAAACGCCCTTTTAAGTACTATCATTTCAAACAAGTACTGCTGAACGTAGTAATACTGACGAGGGATTTCAAAAATTTATTTTAGTCTGTTTATGTATGTACGTATGTTCTACAAGTAGCGGCGAAAGTTATGGATGAATGTCCATGAACATTTACGGAGATGCTTTATGGAACTTTAAAACGATGGTTCCACACTTTGCTTTCACTGGGATGCACTGTTTGGTGTCAGAAAGCTCAAATACCCCATTTTTTAAACGACAATCTTTTCTCAAAAATTGCTCTAACGATTTTGATGACATTCCCAGTGCAAAATGTTAATCGAAAAGATTTTTAGTAGGCAACGGAAACATCTATAAACAAGGTCACGTATCAATTATTATTAAATAACAGCCTGAGGAGAAGTATCGTATTTTGACTGAGTAATTTATGGATGTTTACGTTGAATTAGTAAAAATTTTGCCGATATTAAAACTGTGCACGAGGGGTGTACGGTATGTAATTCTATTGGTTGTTATGTAGGTACACATACGCAGGAAATAATAATATTTAAATTTTGTAAAAAGGAAACGAAAAACAATATTAGATAAGACATACCTTGACTTATAGGTTGTATGCAACGTTGTATTTTGAAGATCAAGGAAATTACCGTAGAGAGCAAACTCAGTGAAGCATACAACCGGTTCCGTAATAGGCGGTTATTTGTATAAGGAAATAAACACCGTTATGATAAACCAGTCAATAAATGCTCAATATCATTTTGGATACTGAAATGTTGCTACTGTAACGTATGTCCCAAAAGTTTTCGGAAAATTTTCAAAATAGACCTACAGTAAATAACGTCCCATACAGTTGTCATTAGAAACAAATTGTATCAAATTGATTGACGTTTAATATAACATGTCAGTTTTGTAATAAACACAGTTATAACGTTAGGTTGTTGACATGCAAAATAAATAAAAAATACAAAATTTTTAACAATGACTTTTTTCCGAAAACTTTTGGGACATACGTTAGTGTCGATCACGGAGAGAAACAAGATGTAAATGAAGTAATCTAAAACCATAGTAGGCGATACATATTTGATTTAATTTTCCTGTAATAGTTACTGAATTGCCTACAATAAATTTTACAAAAACTTTAATGGTGATTTTCGCAGTTCAATACTGACTTGCTGTTACTGACTACTGACTAATTATTAGAGGCCAAGCTGCCAGTGAAGTTCGCTTTAAGCAGCTGCAACAAATAATTTAAGTCAATATATTGCCCTGTTGACAGAACAATGGTCCGTCACTCTATGCCGAAACTACCATAAAACTACGCAATGTCTTTAAAATGCATTATTGACGCGGAAGTGACATCTTCTTTTTAACAATGCTAAATAATATAAAATAAAAGTGGTTCTCATCGTTAAGTTTTGTACTTCTCATATTAAAATACACAGGACCATGGGAAGACCGGCCTATAAAATAATGGCAATGTTTCCGATACAGCTTCTTGCAAAACCTCCCTTCCAGTAACCTAATGTGCTACCGGAGAAAGCTACACGTTTTCCTTGCTGTCGAACAAGTTTTCTGCGTTTTATTCGCGAAATCATGGTGGTTTTATTATGTAACACCTCTTCATTATTTTTGCTTGGTTCTCTGCCGTATTGAAGAACTTGGAAAGTACCGCATTTGAAAAACTCCAATTTCATGCTTTTTTACTATTTGGGATAATATGAATTGCACATAAGAGATATTCTCTAAACATTCTAAAATCAGTTCTCAAGATACACGTCTAACTTTTATTATGCTTGTTACAGCATACAACAGCTAATCCTGGTTGGTAACTGTAGGTATCCGTAAGAGCAGTACTGTATTGTCTTTTTCGTAGCACGTTCAGAGATTTTCATTAGTTCTATTACATGTGTACGCCAATATTAAAATGGCTTTATGACACCAGAAGCTGGATGTTTCCTTGCATTAACGGCGGAAACTGAACTCTAAACTGTGTCACGGTCGGTTTAATCTTAATTTTTTTTTATTAAATATAATAAAATACACTGTCTGAGCTTAGCCGCAATAGTTCAAATGTCAAAAAGTTAAAAGATTTTACTAATTGCATTTTTATTGTGTTACTGTTATGATGAAAATAGAAATTCTTGTTATAGAACTTCGGGATTTTTGAAGCGACTTAAAATGGTAAATAGTGATGATGAGAAGAATAATAATTATAAATGGCGAGAATTTCGCATTCTTTCCAGATGTTTTTGCCATCTGGTTACCAAGCCATCCGATTAATAATAACTTTTTTGAAACATAACGTAATACAAAAATGGACTAAATTATAAAACAGAATAGTTGTCCAACTTCAAGGCACAATTCAGATTAATCCAAGGTTTCTCTGCGCTTCCTCCCAAACCTTGGAATACCAAAAGAAAAATTAATGTTCTGTAAAACTATTACAATAAACTCTATATAAATTCACTTCAAGTACAATACCCATAAATAAAACTATATCATACTTCAAACTCTTGCCAGCTGAAGAAAATTATTTTTTTTGTCAATGCTATATTATATAAAACTTGCCGAAAGTAACCGTAAAGCGAACAGGATATGATATAAACCCTTGAAATATAGTTGATACGTTATGAACGTCAGATAGAGATTTTATTTTATTTTACAAATAGCACAAAAATTTAGACATTTTCTAGTTGTAAGGGTCGAGTACGCTTGAACGTTACCTTTGATTTCATTTTTAAGGAGTACACTTACGTTCTTAGGTTAATAGCTAAATATAGGAAAGTATTTGTAGTTATAGGCAAACAGTTATAAACCTTAACGAAAGCTCTCGTTTGTTTTGCAGATTAACTACTGTAAAAGATCACGACTTGTCTAGCTCCTACTCCTCTAGGTTGATTACAATCTGATATCGCAGTATCTCAACTGTTAGTAAGATTATGTTTACACTGACTCCTTGACTGACCTTTACTTCTCCAAGTGGATTACAATTCGACACCACAGTATCTTCACTATTTGTAAGTTTGTGTTCCGCCCTAACTTCTTTATTTCTTGTTATTTTTGCTGCGTAAAACATAAGCTAATTATTCGGCTTTCCTTGCTGCTAGTATCTTTTATAATTTTACCACGACGTGACGCTAAGAGGGATCCACGACGCCTCTGTTATACCGGGTGCTGACTTGCGCGACGCACCATAGGAATTTGCATAGTAAATGCTTTATGTTCAATTATTTGCTCCCCTAATTATTTTAGAGCTAAAGTGTAAATACATTTTTTGTAGAGAAAAAAATACTGCACCCATTCATACTGCTGCTAACAATTTTTCATTTTCCAGAACCGAAGGAATGCAAAAAATCAAACTAGCATTTTCACAAAAATCAGTGATGCCATGGAATTATTGAAACAAGCCAATGCCAACGCAAGTGCGTGCGGGGAGATCATCCAGTCACTGCCGTCAAAAGATTGAATGTATTGTCGTTTTTCTCATTTTGCTGTAAGTTCTGAACCTCATTATTGCACCTACAATTATTTAATAACTTGCCTGTAGTCTTAAACTTAAAATGAATCAGTCTATTAATGGTTGTACTGTTTGGAATTTGCCTACACGGATATTTTACAATAAACAAGGAGCTTACTTAACGAACGTCCACCATACTCGTAAAACCATTTTTGTTATGGACAAGGTCTAGGTTACCTTAGAGACATTAAGCAGAACATAATTAATAATGAATTATTATAAACGTCAAACGTCAATGACAAACAAACAAACAGCACATATTGTCGCGCCGCACGCATTTGCGTTGGCATTGGCTTGTTTCAATAATTCCATGGCATCACTGATTTTTGTGAAAATGCTAGTTTGTTTTTTGCATTCCTTCGGTTCCGGAAAATAAAAAATTGTTAGTAACAGTATGAATGGATGCAGTAATTTTTTCTCTACAAAAAATGTAATTACACTTTAACTCTAAAGTAATTAGGGGAGCAAATAATTGAACATAAATAATTTACTATGCAAATTCCTATGGTGCGTCGCGCAAGTCAGCACCCGGTATATTACTGTTTGTATAAAATTAAGAATCTCCGAAAACTATGTAGTTGTTAATTTCGTGGCGGATTAGATATGCATTAGATAAGAAAACTGCCATAATTTACCTAGATAAAAGATAAATCTGATCTTGCCTTTGGTTTAAAAAATCATGGCGCCCTAGGTAAATGGGTCAATATAAAATTGTTCAAAATGTGCACTCAGCTATACTTTTGTTATTATGTAAAGTATCCTTTGCTAAGGTTGGAACTTCTTTTATGCCCATTTGCACCACTCTCCCTTAACTTTTAAGTGAAACTTAAAATTTAAGTTGACAGATATTTCATTGCACCAGATTTTAAGTTAGACTTATGTCTGTTAAGTTGCACTTATCTTTAAGTTCCAAAACTCTGTGACTTAAGGTTTGACTTAATCTAAAAGAGAAATTTTAAAACCATACCAGTTGAAAGCTCTCCTATTATTTATTACGAAAAACCTTCGAAAATGGAAATTTTAGTGGAAAATTATATATTTGAAGATTGTCAAAAAAGAAACTGCAGGAAGACTCTCACGAAAATCGTTCTCGATTACTTTGATTTGAGAATTTTGTAAAGAATGGTTCATGAAATACACACTGTGGAAAATGTATGGAAGAAAGAATTTGACCATGTTTTACATATAGGAGAAGAAATGTGGAAAAATGGTTTAATAGACGAAATAAATTATAATAAATTAATTTTCACTGTCAATACGGGAACATCAAATGAAAATATTTCTTCAAGTTTCAGTGCTGCTTTTCTGCTCTGACGTCCATAGTCTCGTTTTCCTTTGTTCAAAAATGTCGTACTATTTTGTATTAACGTTTAGAGTAATTGATAATTAGGCAATCTAATACGATATTTATTTTGTATAATCTTTTAATACTGTTGCAATATTTATTATAATACTAGCTGACCCGGCAAACGTTGTTTTGGATTATGACATGATGGGAAAACCCTTCAAACTATTAAGCACAGAATCATAAAAGTATGACTGCAAATAGAAGTCGTACAGTGTATAGAAAAACACACTTTAGATATTTACCAATTTTCCGGCTTTCCCTTTGGATTTTCGAATTTTCTTTTTTGCTAAACCACCTC
Source organism: Agriotes lineatus (assembly GCA_940337035.1). NCBI lineage: Eukaryota > Metazoa > Arthropoda > Insecta > Coleoptera > Elateridae > Agriotes > Agriotes lineatus. The sequence goes on along the minus strand of CALNHX010002065.1, from coordinate 7,206 downwards.
GGGAGTAAGACAAACAACAACAAAAAATCATCCAAATCGGTCAAGTCGTTCTCGAATTTTTGCGTTACTAACACACGGCGATTGATTTTTATATATACAGCGAATTTATTTTAATAGTTAACATAAGCGTTTCGTTTCTATGCCACCATTTAATCAGACAGGTCGTTTCCATAGTTACAAGTGAGGCCAATAGATTAGAGCGTGTATTTTACGAGTTAACATAGGAATTAGTACTTGTCAAAAAGACAATTAAAAGTTATCCTAATATATACCACTAAAGAAAAGATACAACACACAAGTTGTTCCTACGTATCTACTTTTTAGTTGCATACCTACATTCCGATAACAAAATTAAAGTTTCTCATTAGCAAGTACCTAATTCAAATTCGTATGTTAACTCTTAAAATAAACGCTCTAATATATTGATTTCATTGGTAACTATGGAAGTGCCCTGTATAATTAAATGATGGCATAGAAACGAAACTGCTATGTTAACTATTAAAATAAATTCACTGTATAGAATAGTATATTATGTTATAAGGAGCAAAAGTTATACTTTATGTGGCGTGGCTGGACGGATACTTTTGCTCCTATTAACATATAGTATTTTTTCTTCAAACATTTTTATAAAAAATTATTTACAACTTTGTGAACAAAATTTGAAGAAAATTACTTGATAATAGATAATATCTGATAATATCTGCCGCTGACAAACGGCAGGTAAAGTCGTCAGCGGCAGATAAAGTGTTTTAGATGCCATGGCAATGAAGTGACAGTTTAGAATCATCAATCAAGCAGTATAATGTCCCATTTTACTACCGTTTGAAGAAAAAAATATACAGGCTGATTTTTTGCATGCTTCTGCATAATGGGTTGTCTACAAGTTGTTACATGATAAGAAAATCAGCCTGTATATTGTATTATAGGTTGTTTTATTTACTATTACTTTCGTAACGTTAAATTGATTTGGTAAGGAGTGGATTAGTAACTTAAAACACTGTTATATGTAAAAAAATTGGTTTTTAAAATAAAAATATAAATTTCCGGCGGTTATGAATCTTTATAATTTTCCAATTGAGTGAACGGGAAAACTTTAGTATAGCGTCCCCACTAGGTTTGGCGTTTGCCGCACAAGCGCAGAAAACCCCCGAAAAGCAGTCAAATGATGGAACAGTGTGTATTACTTACACACAAATCTTAAACTGCAGCTAACCTAAAATTATAGCTTCCAGACCAAAATATTCACGTATATGTGTGTGACTGATGACGCTATATTGAAATTTCGCCGAGTGAACTTGTAAAGCAGAGTCAGCGTTAGCCTCGGTGGCACTCTATAAGTAACCACAAACCTCCACTCGCCAAATCAACAATGAAATTGCTGTTTTAACATGACGATTTTGACATTAGCGACACAACTAACATCTTTCAGCCGCTTTAGCATGAAAAATCCCCAACATTTAGCAGTGTTGTCAGATTTAAATTTTACTTAGTTAAATATTCCTTAAGAGGGAGTGGTGCAATACTCCTTAAAATTAAGTTGCCCTTAATTTTAAGTGACACTTTACTAAGGTCGAGGTTTAAGGTGAAGTGGTGCAAACCGGCATTATTAATCTCGGCAATATCCTATGACCATATGACCACAGCGGTCGGCGTCTGAGGTATCTGGTACTCGGCATGCCTAGACTTTGTTCATAACATACAAATAAAATAAAAGTGATGGGAAATTATGGGATACCTTCTAGTATATAATATACCGGAAAGGCACGTTTAGGCGCGCATTATTAGACGCGAGATTTTAGGCGGGAAGCCTTTAGACGCGGGCGATATTAGGCGCGCGTACGTTTAGGCGCGGGGACAGTTAAGCGCCACGTAAACACGTTTCCGCATGGTTTGAACGTATACTGTATTTCCTAACTGTACGTAGTTACTTAACTACCTCTTTCATAGCAAATGTAGAAACTAGTTATTCACGTTAACTACTCGCAAAATGTGAGCTGTTCTTTTAAGTCGGAACATTTTCGACGACTAACAGATCCATTTTGCACGTGTTGCAATTTTCGTGTAAAAACTGAAATTTTTAATATATTTTGACATTTCTAAATTATCACATATAATCTCATAAGAGCATCAATTCTTTCCGGAAATTTTTTTGAGTGCGGTCCAACAACGTCGTATTAATTTGCCCGAGCGGGACGCGAGGGCAAATTAGGACGTTGTTGGAATGCACGAAAATAATTTCCGGATATGAATTAATGCTCGAATGCAGATTCGGTAAGAAAATCGTAACGCCACAAACCCTCACAGTTAGGTTGGTCTACCTACAAAAAATTTCCAAGAAATTTTTTTATTGTCTTGGTTACGGCTCGTGAACTAATTTTTCTATTGGTCATTAATGAGTGTCGTACGATTTTCAATGTTATTATCTTAAATTTTCGTAAAGGCAGCTGTGCCGTTGTATTAGTAGGTTATCATATCGATAGTCAACGGCAACAAACTGCCCACCAAAAATATATGTAAATCTTTAAAGATTTACAACTATTGAATAGAGAGTCCTAAGGTACTACGAGCAAGCTTATCCGCCATTTTGAGTTACTGAAAGTGACGGCAAATTCAAATTCTAGTTACTTTCCAATCATGTCAGTTAATTTTATCCGTCTTAAAAAAGACTGGTTTTTAAACAAATAAAAAGAAAGCAGAAAAAATCGGAACGAAAACATTGTTAACTAAAGCTGGTATGACACGACACTAAATTTATGCGAAGATTTACGAATAAATTTTATAAAAAAATTACTAGTAAATTTTTTGCTTAAATTGCTTAACCAGAAAATTATACGTATGCAACGTATTCAATATTTTTTCGTAAATTTTGTTGTAAACCTGTGCAGTAGTCAAATATTTTAGGTTTTAGTAATCTAAAAATTGTACGATTAGCGGGAATTAGTAAGTTGAGTTGAATTTTATTTTATCATAAGCGACAGTGAAGATTTATATTTGTTATATAATGTCGCAGAACAATACGGTTGTAATCCAAGAGCCAGCAACGGGTTTGCTTACAGTATTTTTAACAAGCGTGTAACTGTTATGGACGGTCCCTTTGAATATAGGTACTGAGAAGGAAACCCGAAGTCTGGCAAGCCTGTGGTGGTGGTTTTGGTTTCCTTGCGTCCTTGAAGGATGAAAAAAATAATAAGAAAAAATCTGGTGTAATACGCCCACACAACTTCCTTTTACAGTGATCTTATAATTAGCCAAAAATTGATTTAAAATGTTTTAAGCATTTGTCAAAAATTTTCAAAAATTACAAATTCTACAAAAACGGTACAAAATAGAGCGTTAGTTGAAGAGACAAATTTTCACTTATAATACCATGAGTAGTCAAAGTTATGTCGAATATTTTTGCTGTGGTATTACGAATGTCCATTGCGCTTAGGTTCGATTAGGACGAGTGCGCTAGCACGAGTCCTAATCCTAAGCGCAATGGACATGAGTAGTGATACCACCGCAAAAATATTCTACTGAACTTTGACTAAGAATGGCATTCGAGAGACTATTCAATGAACCAAACTACTTTTTCAAATTAGTTTTCAGTAAATCTAGCAACAAACTACGCAATTTCTATAGTAACAGAAAACTAATATTGACTTTTTCTAATAAAAATCACATTTGTTTAAAATATTCACTATCCCACTAGTGAAAATTGTCGATTATTTTCACTAGTGAAAATTGTCAATATAGTTCATTTTTATTGGCTCAAAGACGTCAAATCTTGTATTTTTATTGGTCAGTTTTTGATAGATGACAAGTGAGTTGAATAGTCTCTAGAATTTTAAGCTGAATTCAAAAATGTAATAATGTACCGGGTATTCTATTTAAAATAAGAGTTAATAAAAGGAAATAGACAAAAAAACAAAAGAAACCCATTTTAGAAGTATTCAAATGGAAAATCACCTATCTCACATCAATACACATTCAAAATGTAATAAAAATGTAAAGTTTAAAAAAAATCGTTAAGCCGTTTTTGAAAAAATCGAAAAAAACTGAAAAATCACAAGAGTAAACACCTACTTCCGGTTATGCAATTTTTTTCAAAAGCTTGCTGTCTCATATACATAGTACACAAAACTTATATATGAAGTTTCAACGCCATACCGCTTTTCGTTTTTGAGATATTCTGTTCACAGACAGACAGACACACAGACAGACAGACACACAGACAGACAGACACACAGACCAATGAAAAAAAAATATGTTTTTTGGGATCAGGGGACTCTAAAACGTGAACATCTGTTGAAAACTCAATTTCGAATTTTTGGGGTGAATCCAATACTTCCTTTATTGTAAAAGGAAGTAAAAAGTATAATAACAAGTCTGGCTCTTTGCTATGTTAAAGGTAATCATATCTTATGTAAGTAAAAAGATTGACAGACGCTTTCGCAGGTGGTAAGTTTACCCCAGATTCACATAAAGTTGCATAATAAACTTAACCATTTACTGTAAAATATCGAGAGATTAAAAAAACTGATCCTCAGCGGGCTGTGGAAATTCAAACGTGTGAATAATAAGTTGGTGGCACTGTAAGTCTGTCAAATTCGAAGTTACCAGGTTAGGTTTTCCGTCAGTTTTGACTCAGACTGACGCAAAATCTAACCTGCTAACCTCAAATTTGACATAGACTTACAGTGTTACCAGCATATTATTCCGTTTTATGTCAGTTTTGACACATAAGAGAGTTTGAGCACCTTATACGTTATACGCTAACGCTATTTTAAGGCAACTGCGCAAGCGCAGAAAATACCGTAACGCTAAACACTTCTCGGAACACGTTATTTCACTACGAATAGCGTAGAGGTTTACCGTAAACGCTAAATTCGTAAATTGGTTTGTGAGGTTGCGTTACGATGCCTAATTTCTTGTAATAGTTATGTTATTTAGGTAATTATTGCTCCTTGTATTTACTTACCAATAATTAACAAACTGAGGAAGTATACTACAATCTTTCAATATTTTGCCAGCTTGTGAGGTTATGTTCAAATACCGTTTGTTGTTGTGCTCAAACTCTTTAAAATGATACCATCCCGTAAAAGTTTATCGTTACTAGTCACGTGACTTTATCGTTAACGGGAAGTTTAACGTCGAAGTGCTCAAACTCTCTAATATTTTTTCGTCCTTCAAGGACGCGAGGGGGCTCAAACCACCACCGCAAGTTTGCCAGACTACAGGTTCCTTTCTCAGTATATTCAAAGGGACCTTCCATAACAGTTACAGACTTGTTAAAAATACCGTAAGAAATCCGTTGCTGGCTCTTGGACTATTATGTTGTGTTAACCTTGTTTGTGGTCAACATTCACTTAAAACTAGGGTCCCTAGATTTCTGACTAGTGTGAAGTTACCATCTGCGCAGATTTACGCGCACATTTATGTTTACGGCCAGATGATTTAGAAAGTGTTTCTAAATAATTTACGCATAAATTTACTAGTAAATTTCTTATACAATTTTCTGTTTGCAACGTGCAAAAATTTTAAAAATTAAAAATTGACTCGTAAATTTTCGCATAAATTTAGTATCGTGTCATACCAGCTTAACACGCACGTGGTTCAAACTAGAGTTCCTGAATATTATAAGAGTTGAGACAAGTCGGGAATAGATGCCGAGTGGTTGTGATCCACTGCGCATGCGCAGTTTCGTCTGAAATTGCGCCCGATCCAAGTCCTATAGTTACTGTAGAAACCAGTTCTGAGAATGTCACATTTGACAAATTTTTATTTGACTTTAGGTCTAACACTGAATGATGCAAATGTATTAATATGTATGTGTTCTATTTCTACCTGACAATAGTTCTTTAAATAGCAATCTTGCAAAGTTGTAAGTATGTATATGGAATTTACTTAAAAATTAGTTACCTAAATAATTATTTTTCTACAGTTTTTGAAATAGGGGTTGTTGCATTTTTCACTTCAAAAGTTGATTCGAACGGGGCTTTTTATCCATTGACACTAATTCCCAAAAACGAGAGCTGAATAGTTCAAAAATATAAACTGAACACTCACAAGTAGAACCAGTCTGGGTGCGAAAACTAAAATCCAATGCTGTACCTACTGCGTTTACGTTGTCTCAACTCTTTCTCGAAGATTACTTATATACTAGGATCCGTAGTAGATACCTACCAGAGTAGTTTTCATAAACGCTTTAAATTAACTATTTTTTGACATTGTCAAAGTGGCAAGTAATTAAATTCATAGGTGACACACTAAGAAAGACAACTCTGGCCTTGTACGTTATCATTTATTTTTGGAACAGTAATGGCGGTTGACATTTGCTTTGTCTCAACTCTGATACTATATAGGAACTCTAGTTCAAACTAGAGAACTTTAATAGTACCTTAGTTCAAACAACAGTGACAAGTGACAGAACACAACAGAACTGACAGATACAGTTGACAGCACAGAACAATACCTACACACTGTATATAGATTTCAATAACCACACTTGGATGAAGACTGTAATTATAATTACCATCATAATGGAATGCACCAAGATTTAAATCAACGTACAGTGTTCGTCTGGATCAAGCAGTACGTACTTGAACGGTTTCCAGTCTTGCTTGGTTGACAGACGACAGAACGCACGGTTACCGGTCAGCGCAGCCAACGGCTTGGCGCTAAAGTCCCTGTGACACAAAATCTAGTAGGATAAGCTTGCTTGGCCTATAAAGCACTCTAGAGAGTCCTATCTTTAAAAACTTGTCATTAAATCATTGCTCTGATATTTGACAAAAGACATCTACAGAGTGTTATTTTGAAAAATGCGAGCTGCTTAAATTTTGGAATGTTAAAGTTTTACAAATTTATATAATGAATTTACATTATATCGATTATGAACAATTAGTTATTTACATTTTGTATATGGATCGTTAACGTGGTGAAATTATATGGTGTGCATAATTCCACCACGTTAAACTATTCATATACAAAATGTAAATAACTCATTTTTGATAGTAGATACAATGTAAATTAAATATGTAAATTTGTAAAACTTTAACACCGAAGAAGGCTCGTAAAATAGCCGAATATTATTGTTTATGCAGGTTTGAATTTTTCTTCAACACTAATGACTGCAATAATTACTTAACAAAAAATGTTAAAATCAAGAATAATGTCAATTTCTTTCATGTGACGCCTAACTGCCCCAACCTAAAGTTGCGGCGC
>CALNHX010002064.1:180921-194383 GCA_940337035.1 Agriotes lineatus | reverse complement strand
GCTTGGCTTGGCTTGGCTTGGCTTGTCTGGGCTTGGATTGGCTTGGCTTGGCTTGGGTTGGCTTAGGTTGGCTTGCCTTGGCTTGGTTTGGCTTAGCTTGCCTTGGCTTGGCTTGGCTTGGCCTGGCTTGGCTTGGCTTGGCTTGGCTTTGCTTGGCTTGGTTTGGCTTGGCTTGGCTTGGCTTGGCTTTTCTTGGCTTGGCTTGGGTTGGCTTGCCTTGATTTGACTTGGCTTGGCTTGGCTTGGCTTGGCTTGGTTTGGCTTGGCTTAGCTTGGCTTGGCTTGGCTTGGCATGGCTTAGCTTGCCTTGGCTTGGCTTGGCTTGGCTTGGCTTGGCCTGGCTTGGCTTGGCTTGGCTTGGCTTGGCTTGGCTTGGCTTGGCTTGACTTGGCTTGGCTTGGCTTTGCTTGGCTTGGCTTGGATTGGCTTGGCTTGGCTTGGCTTGGCTTGGCTTGACTTGGCTTGGCTTGGTTTGGCTTGGCTTGGCTTGGCCTGGCTTGGCTTGGCTTAGCTTGCCTTGGCTGGGCTTGGTTTGGCTTGGCTTGACTTGGCTTGACTTGGCTTGGCTTGGCTTGGCTTGGCTTCGCTAGGCTGGGCTTGGGTTAACTTGACTTTGCTTGGCTTGGCTTGGCTTGGTTTGGCTTGTCTTGGCTTGGCTTGGCTTGGCTTCGCTTGGCTTGGCTTGGCTTGGCCTGGCCTGGCCTGGCCTGGCTTGGCTTGGCTTGGTTTGGCTTGGCTTGGCTTGGCTTGGCTTGGCTGGGCTTGGCTGAGGTTGGCTTGCCTGGGCCTGGCTTGGCTTGGTTTGGGCTGGCTTGGCTTGGCGTAGCTTGGCTTGGTTTGGCTTGGCTTGGCTTGGCTTGGCTTAGGTTGGCTTGCCTTGGCATGGCTTGGCTTGGTTTGGCCTGGCTTCGCTTGGCTTAGCTTGCCTTGGCTTGGCTTGGCTTGGCTTGGCCTGGCTTGGCTTGGCTTAGCTTGGCTTGGCTTGGCTTGGGTTGGATTGGCTTGGCTTGGCTTCTCTTGGCTTGGCTTGGCTTGGTTTGGCTTGGCTTGGCTTGGCTTGGCTTGGCTTGGCTTGGCTTGGCTTGGCTTGGCTTGGCTTGGCTTGGCTTGGCTTGGCTTGGCTTGGCTTGGCTTGGCTTGGCTTGGCTTGGCTTGGCTTGGCTTGGCTTGGCTTGGCTTGGCTTGGCTTGGCTTGGCTTGAGTTGGCTTGGCTTGGCTTGGCTTGGCTTGGCTTGGGTTGGCTTAACTTAGCTTGGCTTGGCTTGGCTTGGGTTGGCTTGGCTTGGCTTGGCTTGGCTTGGCTTGACTTGGCTTGGCTTGGCTTGGCTTGGCTTGGCTTGGCTTGGCTTGGCTTGCCTTGGCTTGGCTTGGCTTGGCTTGGGTTGGCTTGGCTTGGCTTGGCTTGGCTGGGCTTGGCTTGGCTTGGCTTGGCTTGGCTTTACTTGGCTTGGCTTGGCTTGGCTTGGCTCGGCTCGGCTCGGCTCGGCTTGGGTTGGCTTGGCTTGGCTTGGCTTGGCTTGGCTTGGCTTGGCTTAACTTAGCTTGGCTTGGCTTGGGTTGGGTTGGCTTGGCTTGGCTTGGCTTGGCTGGGCTTGGCTTGGCTTGGCTTGGCTTGGCTTGGCTTGGCTTGGTTTGGCTCGGCTCGGCTTGGCTTGGCTTGGCTTGACTTGGCTTGGCTTGGCTTGGTTTGGCTTATCTTGGCTTGCGTTGGCTTGGCTTGGCTTGGCTTGGCTTGGCTTGGCTTGGCTTATCTTGGCTTGGCTTGGCTTGGCTTTGCTTGGCTTCGCTTATCTTGGTTTGGCTTGGCTTGGCTTGGCTTGGCTTGGCTTGGCTTGGCTTGGCTTGGCTTGTCTTGGCTTGGCTTGGTTTGGCTTGTATTACCTTGGCTTGGCTTGGCTTGGCTTGGCTTGGCTTGGCTTGGTTTGGCTTATCTTGGCTTGGCTTGAATTGGCTTGGCTTGGCTTGGCTTGGATGGCTTGGCTTGGCTTGGCTTGGCTTGGCTTGGTTTGGCTTGGCTTGGCTTGGCGTGGCTTGGTTTCATTTATTTTAGCTTGCGTTGGCTTGGCTTGGCTTGGCTTGGCTTGGCTTGGCTTGGCTTGGCTTGGCTTGGCTTGGCTTGGCATGGCTTGGCTTGGCTTGGCTGGGCTTGGCTTGGCTTGGCTTGGCTTGGCTTGGCTTGGCTTGGCTTGGCTTGGCTTGGCTTGGCTTGGCTTGGGTTGGCTTGGCTTGGCTTGACTTGGCTTGGCTTGGGTTGGCTTGGCTTGGTTTGGCTTGGCTTGGCTTGGCGTGGCTTGGTTTCATTTATTTTAGCTTGCGTTGGCTTGGCTTGGCTTGGCTTGGCTTGGCTTGGCTTGGCTTGGCTTGGCTTGGCTTGGCTTGGCTGGGCTTGGCTTGGCTTGGCTTGGCTTGGCTTGGCTTGGCTTGGCTTGGCTTGGCTTGGCTTGGCTTGGCTTGGCTTGGGTTGGCTTGGCTTGGCTTGACTTGGCTTGGCTTGGGTTGGCTTAACTTGGCTTGGCTTGGCTTGGCTTGGGTTGGCTTGGCTTGGCTTGGCTTGTCTGGGCTTGGATTGGCTTGGCTTGGCTTGGCTTGGCTTAGGTTGGCTTGCATTGGCTTGGTTTGGCTTAGCTTGCCTTGGCTTGGCTTGGCTTGGCCTGGCTTGGCTTGGCTTGGCTTGGCTTTGCTTGGCTTGGTTTGGCTTGGCTTGGCTTGGCTTGGCTTTTCTTGGCTTGGCTTGGGTTGGCTTGCCTTGATTTGGCTTGGCTTGGCTTGGCTTGGCTTGGCTTGGCTTGGCTTGGCTTGGCTTAGCTTGGCTTGGCTTGGCTTGGCATGGCTTAGCTTGCCTTGGCTTGGCTTGGCTTGGCTTGGCCTGGCTTGGCTTGGCTTGGCTTGGCTTGGCTTGGCTTGGCTTGGCTTGGCTTGACTTGGCTTGGCTTGGCTTTGCTTGGCTTGGCTTGGATTGGCTTGGCTTGGCTTGGCTTGGCTTGGCTTGACTTGGCTTGGCTTGGTTTGGCTTGGCTTGGCTTGGCCTGGCTTGGCTTGGCTTAGCTTGCCTTGGCTTGGCTTGGCTTGGCTTGGCCTGGCTTGGCTTGGCTTAGCTTGGCTTGGCTTGGCTTGACTTGGCTTGGCTGGACTTGGGTTGGCTTGCCTTGGTTTGGCTTGGCTTGGTTTGGCCTGGGTTGGCTTGGCTTAGCTTGCCTTGGCTTGGCTTGGCTTGGCCTGGCTTGGCTTGGCTTAGCTTGGCTTGGCTTGGCTTGGCTAGGCTTGGTTTGGCTTGGCTTGGCTTGGCTTGGCTTGGCTTGGCTTGGCTTGGCTTGGCTTGGCTTGGGTTAGCTTGACTTTGCTTGGCTTGGATTGGCTTGGCTTGGCTTGGCTCGGCTTGGCTTGGCTTGGCTTGGCTTGGCTTGGCTTGGCTTGGCTTGGCTTGGCTTGGCTTGGCTTGGCTTGGCTTGGCTTGGCTCGGCTCGGCTCGGCTCGGCTTGGCTTGGCTTGGCTTGGCTTGGCTTGGCTTGGCTTGGCTGGGCTTGGCTTGGCTTGGCTTGGCTTGGCTTGGCTTGGCTTGGCTTGGCTTGGCTTGGGTTGGCTTGGCTTGGCTTGACTTGGCTTGGCTTGGGTTGGCTTAACTTGGCTTGGCTTGGCTTGGCTTGGGTTGGCTTGGCTTGGCTTGGCTTGGCTTGTCTGGGCTTGGATTGGATTGGCTTGGCTTGGCTTGGCTTGGCTTGGCTTGGCTTGGCTTGGCTTGGCTTGTATTGGCTTGGCTTGGCTTGGCTTGGCTTGGCTTGGCTTGGCTTGGCTTGGCTTGGTTTGGCTTATCTTGGCTTGGCTTGGCTTGGCTTGGGTTGGCTTGGCTTGGCTTGGCTTGTCTGGGCTTGGATTGGCTTGGCTTGGCTTGGCTTGGCTTAGGTTGGCTTGCATTGGCTTGGTTTGGCTTAGCTTGCCTTGGCTTGGCTTGGCTTGGCCTGGCTTGGCTTGGCTTGGCTTGGCTTTGCTTGGCTTGGTTTGGCTTGGCTTGGCTTGGCTTGGCTTTTCTTGGCTTGGCTTTGGTTGGCTTGCCTTGATTTGGCTTGGCTTGGCTTGGCTTGGCTTGGCTTGGCTTGGCTTGGCTTAGCTTGGCTTGGCTTGGCTTGGCATGGCTTAGCTTGCCTTGGCTTGGCTTGGCTTGGCTTGGCCTGGCTTGGCTTGGCTTGGCTTGGCTTGGCTTGGCTTGGCTTGGCTTGGCTTGGCTTGACTTGGCTTGGCTTGGCTTTGCTTGGCTTGGCTTGACTTGGCTTGGCTTGGTTTGGCTTGGCTTGGCTTGGCCTGGCTTGGCTTGGCTTAGCTTGCCTTGGCTTGGCTTGGCTTGGCTTGGCCTGGCTTGGCTTGGCTTAGCTTGGCTTGGCTTGGCTTGACTTGGCTTGGCTGGACTTGGGTTGGCTTGCCTTGGTTTGGCTTGGCTTGGTTTGGCCTGGGTTGGCTTGGCTTAGCTTGCCTTGGCTTGGCTTGGCTTGGCCTGGCTTGGCTTGGCTTAGCTTGGCTTGGCTTGGCTTGGCTAGGCTTGGTTTGGCTTGGCTTGGCTTGGCTTGACTTGGCTTGGCTTGGTTTGGCTTGGCTTGGCTTGGCCTGGCTTGGCTTGGCTTAGCTTGCCTTGGCTTGGCTTGGCTTGGCTTGGCCTGGCTTGGCTTGGCTTAGCTTGCCTTGGCTTGGCTTGGCTTGGCTTGGCCTGGCTTGGCTTGGCTTAGCTTGGCTTGGCTTGGCTTGACTTGGCTTGGCTGGACTTGGGTTGGCTTGCCTTGGTTTGGCTTGGCTTGGTTTGGCCTGGGTTGGCTTGGCTTAGCTTGCCTTGGCTTGGCTTGGCTTGGCCTGGCTTGGCTTGGCTTAGCTTGGCTTGGCTTGGCTTGGCTAGGCTTGGTTTGGCTTGGCTTGGCTTGGCTTGGCTTGGCTTGGCTTGGCTTGGCTTGGCTTGGGTTAGCTTGACTTTGCTTGGCTTGGATTGGCTTAGCTTGGCTTGGCTCGGCTTGGCTTGGCTTGGCTTGGCTTGGCTTGGCTTGGCTTGGCTTGGCTTGGCTTGGCTTGGCTTGGCTTGGCTTGGCTTGGCTCGGCTCGGCTCGGCTCGGCTTGGCTTGGCTTGGCTTGGCTTGGCTTGGCTTGGCTTGGCTGGGCTTGGCTTGGCTTGGCTTGGCTTGGCTTGGCTTGGCTTGGCTTGGCTTGGCTTGGGTTGGCTTGGCTTGGCTTGACTTGGCTTGGCTTGGGTTGGCTTAACTTGGCTTGGCTTGGCTTGGCTTGGGTTGGCTTGGCTTGGCTTGGCTTGGCTTGTCTGGGCTTGGATTGGATTGGCTTGGCTTGGCTTGGCTTGGCTTGGCTTGGCTTGGCTTGGCTTGGCTTGTATTGGCTTGGCTTGGCTTGGCTTGGCTTGGCTTGGCTTGGCTTGGCTTGGCTTGGTTTGGCTTATCTTGGCTTGGCTTGGCTTGGCTTGGCTTGGCTTGGCTTGGCTTGGATGGCTTGGCTTGGCTTGGCTTGGCTTGGCTTGGTTTGGCTTGGCTTGGCTTGGCGTGGCTTGGTTTCATTTATTTTAGCTAGGCTTGGCTTGGCTTGGCTTGGCTTGGCTTGGCTTGGCTTGGCTTGGCTTGGCTTGGCTTGGCTTGGCTTGGCTTGGCTTGGCTTGGATGGCTTGGCTTGGCTTGGCTTGGCTTGGCTTGGTTTGGCTTGGCTTGGCTTGGCGTGGCTTGGTTTCATTTATTTTAGCTAGGCTTGGCTTGGCTTGGCTTGGCTTGGTTTGGCTTAGCTTGGCTTGGCTTGGCTTGGCTTGGCTTGGCTTGGCTTGGCTTGGCTCGGCTTGGCTTGGCTTGGCTTGGCTTGGCTTGGCTTGGCTTGGCTTGGCTTGGCTTGGCTGGGCTTGGCTTGGCTTGGCTTGGCTTGGCTTGGCTTGGCTTGGCTTGGCTTGGCTTAGCTTGGCTTGGCTTGGCTTGGCTTGGCTTGGCTTGACTTGGCTTGGCTTGGGTTGGCTTAACTTGGCTTGGCTTGGCTTGGCTTGGGTTGGCTTGGCTTGGCTTGGCTTGGCTTGTCTGGGCTTGGATTGGCTTGGCTTGGCTTGGGTTGGCTTAGGTTGGCTTGCATTGGCTTGGTTTGGCTTAGCTTGCCTTGGCTTGGCTTGGCTTGGCCTGGCTTGGCTTGGCTTGCCTTGGCTTTGCTTGGCTTGGTTTGGCTTGGCTTGACTTGGCTTGGTTTTTCTTGGCTTGGCTTGGGTTGGCTTGCCTTGATTTGACTTGGCTTGGCTTGGCTTGGCTTGGCTTGGTTTGGCTTGGCTTAGCTTGGCTTGGCTTGGCTTGGCATGACTTAGCTTGCCTTGGCTTGGCTTGGCTTGGCTTGGCCTGGCCTGGCTTGGCTTGGCTTGGCTTGGCTTGGCTTGGCTTGGCTTGACTTGGCTTGGCTTGGCTTTGCTTGGCTTGGCTTGGATTGGCTTGGCTTGGCTTGGCTTGGCTTGGCTTGACTTGGCTTGGCTTGGTTTGGCTTGGCTTGGCTTGGCCTGGCTTGGCTTGGCTTAGCTTGCCTTGGCTTGGCTTGGCTTGGCTTGGCCTGGCTTGGCTTGGCTTAGCTTGGCTTGGCTTGGCTTGACTTGGCTTGGCTGGACTTGGGTTGGCTTGCCTTGGTTTGGCTTGGCTTGGTTTGGCCTGGCTTGGCTTGGCTTAGCTTGCCTTGGCTTGGCTTGGCTTGGCCTGGCTTGGCTTGGCTTAGCTTGGCTTGGCTTGGCTTGGCTAGGCTTGGTTTGGCTTGGCTTGGCTTGGCTTGGCTTGGCTTGGCTTGGCTTGGCTTGGCTTGGCTTGGGTTAGCTTGACTTTGCTTGGCTTGGATTGGCTTGGCTTGGCTTGGCTCGGCTTGGCTTGGCTTGGCTTGGCTTGGCTTGGCTTGGCTTGGCTTGGCTTGGCTTGGCTTGGCTTGGCTTGGCTTGGCTTGGCTTGGCTTGGCTTGGCTTGGCTTGGCTTGGCTTGGCTTGGCTTGGCTTGGCTTGGCTTGGCTTGGCTTGGCTTGGCTTGGCTTGGCTCGGCTGGGCTTGGCTTGGCTTGGGTTGGCTTGGCTTGGCTTGGCTTGGCTTGGTTTGGCTTGGCTTGGGTTGGCTTAACTTAGCTTGGCTTGACTTGGCTTGGCTTGGCTTTGCTTGGCTTGGCTTGGATTGGCTCGGCTTGGCTTGGCTTGGCTTGGCTTGACTTGGCTTGGCTTGGTTTGGCTTGGCTTGGCTTGGCCTGGCTTGGCTTGGCTTAGCTTGCCTTGGCTGGGCTTGGTTTGGCTTGGCTTGACTTGGCTTGACTTGGCTTGGCTTGGCTTGGCTTGGCTTCGCTAGGCTGGGCTTGGGTTAACTTGACTTTGCTTGGCTTGGCTTGGCTTGGCTTGGCTTGTCTTGGCTTGGCTTGGCTTGGCTTCGCTTGGCTTGGCTTGGCTTGGCCTGGCCTGGCCTGGCCTGGCTTGGCTTGGCTTGGTTTGGCTTGGCTTGGCTTGGCTTGGCTTGGCTGGGCTTGGCTGAGGTTGGCTTGCCTGGGCCTGGCTTGGCTTGGTTTGGGCTGGCTTGGCTTGGCGTAGCTTGGCTTGGTTTGGCTTGGCTTGGCTTGGCTTGGCTTAGGTTGGCTTGCCTTGGCATGGCTTGGCTTGGTTTGGCCTGGCTTCGCTTGGCTTAGCTTGCCTTGGCTTGGCTTGGCTTGGCTTGGCCTGGCTTGGCTTGGCTTAGCTTGGCTTGGCTTGGCTTGGGTTGGATTGGCTTGGCTTGGCTTCTCTTGGCTTGGCTTGGCTTGGTTTGGCTTGGCTTGGCTTGGCTTGGCTTGGCTTGGCTTGGCTTGGCTTGGCTTGGCTTGGCTTGGCTTGGCTTGGCTTGGCTTGGCTTGGCTTGGCTTGGCTTGGCTTGGCTTGGCTTGGCTTGGCTTGGCTTGGCTTGAGTTGGCTTGGCTTGGCTTGGCTTGGCTTGGCTTGGGTTGGCTTAACTTAGCTTGGCTTGGCTTGGCTTGGGTTGGCTTGGCTTGGCTTGGCTTGGCTTGGCTTGACTTGGCTTGGCTTGGCTTGGCTTGGCTTGGCTTGGCTTGGCTTGGCTTGGCTTGCCTTGGCTTGGCTTGGCTTGGCTTGGGTTGGCTTGGCTTGGCTTGGCTTGGCTGGGCTTGGCTTGGCTTGGCTTGGCTTGGCTTTACTTGGCTTGGCTTGGCTTGGCTTGGCTCGGCTCGGCTCGGCTCGGCTTGGGTTGGCTTGGCTTGGCTTGGCTTGGCTTGGCTTGGCTTGGCTTGGCTTAACTTAGCTTGGCTTGGCTTGGGTTGGGTTGGCTTGGCTTGGCTTGGCGGGGCTTGGCTTGGCTTGGCTTGGCTTGGCTTGGCTTGGCTTGGTTTGGCTCGGCTCGGCTTGGCTTGGCTTGGCTTGACTTGGCTTGGCTTGGCTTGGTTTGGCTTATCTTGGCTTGCGTTGGCTTGGCTTGGCTTGGCTTGGCTTGGCTTGGCTTGGCTTATCTTGGCTTGGCTTGGCTTGGCTTTGCTTGGCTTCGCTTATCTTGGCTTGGCTTGGCTTGG
This sequence comes from Agriotes lineatus, assembly GCA_940337035.1. Classification (NCBI taxonomy): domain Eukaryota; kingdom Metazoa; phylum Arthropoda; class Insecta; order Coleoptera; family Elateridae; genus Agriotes; species Agriotes lineatus. Next base: position 185,870 of record CALNHX010002064.1, on the reverse strand, counting down.
CTTGGCTTGGCTTGGCTTGGCTTGGCTTGGCTTGGCTTGTCTTGGCTTGGCTTGGTTTGGCTTGTATTACCTTGGCTTGGCTTGGCTTGGCTTGGCTTGGCTTGGCTTGGTTTGGCTTATCTTGGCTTGGCTTGGCTTGGCTTGGCTTGGCTTGGCTTGGATGGCTTGGCTTGGCTCGGCTTGGCTTGGCTTGGTTTGGCTTGGCTTGGCTTGGCGTGGCTTGGTTTCATTTATTTTAGCTTGGCTTGGCTTGGCTTGGCTTGGCTTGGCTTGGCTTGGCTTGGCTTGGCTTGGCTTGGCTTGGCTTGGCTTGGCTTGGCTTGGCTTGGCTTGGCTTGGCTTGGCTTGGCTGGGCTTGGCTTGGCTTGGCTTGGCTTGGCTTGGCTTGGCTGGGCTTGGCTGAGGTTGGCTTGCCTGGGCCTGGCTTGGCTTGGTTTGGGCTGGCTTGGCTTGGCGTAGCTTGGCTTGGTTTGGCTTGGCTTGGCTTGGCTTGGCTTAGGTTGGCTTGCCTTGGCATGGCTTGGCTTGGTTTGGCCTGGCTTCGCTTGGCTTAGCTTGACTTGGCTTGGCTTGGCTTGGCTTGGCCTGGCTTGGCTTGGCTTAGCTTGGCTTGGCTTGGCTTGGGTTGGATTGGCTTGGCTTGGCTTCTCTTGGCTTGGCTTGGCTTGGTTTGGCTTGGCTTGGCTTGGCTTGGCTTGGCTTGGCTTGGCTTGGCTTGGCTTGGCTTGGCTTGGATTGGCTTGGCTTGGCTTGGCTTGGCTTGGCTTGGCTTGGCTTGGCTTGGCTTGGCTTGGCTTGGCTTGGCTTGGCTTGAGTTGGCTTGGCTTGGCTTGGCTTGGCTTGGCTTGGCTTGGCTTGCCTTGGCTTGGCTTGGCTTGGCTTGGGTTGGCTTGGCTTGGCTTGGCTTGGCTTGGCTTGACTTGGCTTGGCTTGGCTTGGCTTGGCTTGGCTTGGCTTGGCTTGGCTTGGCTTGCCTTGGCTTGGCTTGGCTTGGCTTGGGTTGGCTTGACTTGGCTTGGCTTGGCTGGGCTTGGCTTGGCTTGGCTTGGCTTGGCTTTACTTGGCTTGGCTTGGCTTGGCTTGGCTCGGCTCGGCTCGGCTCGGCTTGGGTTGGCTTGGCTTGGCTTGGCTTGGCTTGGCTTGGCTTGGCTTGGCTTAACTTAGCTTGGCTTGGCTTGGGTTGGGTTGGCTTGGCTTGGCTTGGCTGGGCTTGGCTTGGCTTGGCTTGGCTTGGCTTGGCTTGGCTTGGTTTGGCTCGGCTCGGCTTGGCTTGGCTTGGCTTGACTTGGCTTGGCTTGGCTTGGTTTGGCTTATCTTGGCTTGCGTTGGCTTGGCTTGGCTTGGCTTGGCTTGGCTTGGCTTGGCTTGGCTTATCTTGGCTTGGCTTGGCTTGGCTTTGCTTGCCTTCGCTTATCTTGGCTTGGCTTGGCTTGGCTTGGCTTGGCTTGGCTTGGCTTGGCTTGGCTTGGCTTGTCTTGGCTTGGCTTGGTTTGGCTTGTATTACCTTGGCTTGGCTTGGCTTGGCGTGGCTTGGCTTGGCTTGGTTTGGCTTATCTTGGCTTGGCTTGGCTTGGCTTGGCTTGGCTTGGCTTGGATGGCTTGGCTTGGCTTGGCTTGGCTTGGCTTCGTTTGGCTTGGCTTGGCTTGGCGTGGCTTGGTTTCATTTATTTTAGCTTGGCTTGGCTTGGCTTGGCTTGGCTTGGCTTGGCTTGGCTTGGCTTGGCTTGGCTTGGCTTGGCTTGGCTTGGCTTGGCTTGGCTTGGCTTGGCTTGGCTTGGCTTGGCTGGGCTTGGCTTGGCTTGGCATGGCTTGGCTTGGCTTGGCTTGGCTTGGCTTGGCTTGGCTTGGCTTGGCTTGGCTTGGCTTGGGTTGGCTTGGCTTGGCTTGACTTGGCTTGGCTTGGGTTGGCTTAACTTGGCTTGGCTTGGCTTGGCTTGGGTTGGCTTGGCTTGGCTTGGGTTGGCTTGTCTGGGCTTGGATTGGCTTGGCTTGGCTTGGCTTGGCTTAGGTTGGCTTGCATTGGCTTGGTTTGGCTTAGCTTGCCTTGGCTTGGCTTGGCTTGGCCTGGCTTGGCTTGGCTTGGCTTGGCTTTGCTTGGCTTGGTTTGGCTTGGCTTGGCTTGGCTTGGCTTTTCTTGGCTTGGCTTGGGTTGGCTTGCCTTGATTTGGCTTGGCTTGGCTTGGCTTGGCTTGGCTTGGCTTGGCTTGGCTTAGCTTGGCTTGGCTTGGCTTGGCATGGCTTAGCTTGCCTTGGCTTGGCTTGGCTTGGCTTGGCCTGGCTTGGCTTGGCTTGGCTTGGCTTGGCTTGGCTTGGCTTGGCTTGACTTGGCTTGGCTTGGCTTTGCTTGGCTTGGCTTGGATTGGCTTGGCTTGGCTTGGCTTGGCTTGGCTTGACTTGGCTTGGCTTGGTTTGGCTTGGCTTGGCTTGGCCTGGCTTGGCTTGGCTTAGCTTGCCTTGGCTTGGCTTGGCTTGGCTTGGCCTGGCTTGGCTTGGCTTAGCTTGGCTTGGCTTGGCTTGACTTGGCTTGGCTGGACTTGGGTTGGCTTGCCTTGGTTTGGCTTGGCTTGGTTTGGCCTGGGTTGGCTTGGCTTAGCTTGCCTTGGCTTGGCTTGGCTTGGCCTGGCTTGGCTTGGCTTAGCTTGGCTTGGCTTGGCTTGGCTAGGCTTGGTTTGGCTTGGCTTGGCTTGGCTTGGCTTGGCTTGGCTTGGCTTGGCTTGGCTTGGCTTGGGTTAGCTTGACTTTGCTTGGCTTGGATTGGCTTGGCTTGGCTTGGCTCGGCTTGGCTTGGCTTGGCTTGGCTTGGCTTGGCTTGGCTTGGCTTGGCTTGGCTTGGCTTGGCTTGGCTTGGCTTGGCTCGGCTCGGCTCGGCTTGGCTTGGCTTGGCTTGGCTTGGCTTGGCTTGGCTGGGCTTGGCTTGCCTTGGCTTGGCTTGGCTTGGCTTGGCTTGGCTTGGCTTGGCTTGGGTTGGCTTGGCTTGGCTTGACTTGGCTTGGCTTGGGTTGGCTTAACTTGGCTTGGCTTGGCTTGGCTTGGGTTGGCTTGGCTTGGCTTGGCTTGGCTTGTCTGGGCTTGGATTGGATTGGCTTGGCTTGGCTTGGCTTGGCTTGGCTTGGCTTGGCTTGGCTTGGCTTGTATTGGCTTGGCTTGGCTTGGCTTGGCTTGGCTTGGCTTGGCTTGGCTTGGCTTGGCTTGGTTTGGCTTATCTTGGCTTGGCTTGGCTTGGCTTGGCTTGGCTTGGCTTGGCTTGGATGGCTTGGCTTGGCTTGGCTTGGCTTGGCTTGGTTTGGCTTGGCTTGGCTTGGCGTGGCTTGGTTTCATTTATTTTAGCTAGGCTTGGCTTGGCTTGGCTTGGCTTGGCTTGGCTTGGCTTGGCTTGGCTTGGCTTGGCTTGGCTTGGCTTGGCTTGGCTTGGCTTGGCTTGGCTTGGCTTGGCTTGGCTGGGCTTGGCTTGGCTTGGCTTGGCTTGGCTTGGCTTGGCTTGGCTTGGCTTAGCTTGGCTTGGCTTGGCTTGGCTTGGCTTGGCTTGACTTGGCTTGGCTTGGGTTGGCTTAACTTGGCTTGGCTTGGCTTGGCTTGGGTTGGCTTGGCTTGGCTTGGCTTGGCTTGTCTGGGCTTGGATTGGCTTGGCTTGGCTTGGGTTGGCTTAGGTTGGCTTGCATTGGCTTGGTTTGGCTTAGCTTGCCTTGGCTTGGCTTGGCTTGGCCTGGCTTGGCTTGGCTTGCCTTGGCTTTGCTTGGCTTGGTTTGGCTTGGCTTGACTTGGCTTGGTTTTTCTTGGCTTGGCTTGGGTTGGCTTGGCTTGGCTTGGGTTAGCTTGACTTTGCTTGGCTTGGATTGGCTTGGCTTGGCTTGGCTCGGCTTGGCTTGGCTTGGCTTGGCTTGGCTTGGCTTGGCTTGGCTTGGCTTGGCTTGGCTTGGCTTGGCTTGGCTTGGCTTGGCTTGGCTTGGCTTGGCTTGGCTTGGCTTGGCTTGGCTTGGCTTGGCTTGGCTTGGCTTGGCTTGGCTTGGCTTGGCTTGGCTTGGCTTGGCTTGGCTTGGCTTGGCTTGGCTTGGCTTGGCTTGGCTTGACTTGGCTTGGGTTGGCTTAACTTGTCTTGGCTTGGCTTGGCTTGGCTTCTCTTGGCTTGGCTTGGCTTGGCTTGGCTTGGCTTGGCTTGGCTTGTCTTGGCTTGGCTTGGCTTGGCTTAGCTTGGCTTGGCTTGGCTTGGCTTGGCTTGGCTTGGCTTGGCTTGGCTTGGCTTGGCTTGGCTTGGCTTGGCTTGGCTTGTCTTGGGTTGGCTTGGCTTGGCTTGGCTTGGTTTGGCTTGTCTTGGCTTGGCATGGCTTGGTTTCATTTATTTTAGCGTTGCTTGGCTTGGCTTGGCTTGGCTTGGCTTGGCTTGGCTTGGCTTGGCTTGGCTTGGCTTGGCTTGGGTTGGATTGGCTTGGCTTGGCTTCTCTTGGCTTGGCTTGGCTTGGCTTGGCTTGGCTTGGCTTGGCTTAGCTTGTCTTGGCTTGGCTTGGCTTAGCTTGGCTTGGCTTGGCTTGGCTTGGGTTGGGTGGCTTGGCTTGGCTTGTATTGGCTTGGCTTGGCTTGGCTTCGCTTGGCTTGGCTTGGCTTGGCTTGGGTTGGCTTGGCTTAGCTTGGCTTGTCTTGGCTTGGCTTGGCTTGGCTTCGCTTGGCTTGGCTTGGCTTGGCTTGGGTTGGCTTGGCTTAGCTTGTCTTGGCTTGGCTTGGCTTAGCTTGGCTTGGCTTGGCTTGGCTTGGGTTGGCTTGGCTTGGCTTGGCTTGGCTGGGCTTGGCTTGGCTTGGCTTGGCTTGGCTTGGCTTGGTTTGGCTTGGCTTGGCTCGGCTGGGCTTGGCTTGGCTTGGGTTGGCTTGGCTTGGCTTGGCTTGGCTTGGCTTGGCTTGGCTTGGGTTGGCTTAACTTAGCTTGGCTTGACTTGGCTTGGCTTGGCTTTGCTTGGCTT